>JARHVA010005552.1:252500-282500 GCA_037957365.1 Torreya grandis
TTAGCATCTTAGAGATTGAATAAGAATAACATATATCACATGTAGTCTAAAATAGGTGTTGGATAATATGGCCTAGCCATGTGTACTTTAGCCTACTTATCTCATCTATCTACAGTTACCCACATTAACACCCATTAGATTATGATGGCTATGTAATCCCCATGGATATATATTATTGTACTCTATATCTTGAATATCACATCTAATTGTATTCAATTCCATTAATATATTTAATTTGGTTTTTGATCTCCTTGATAGTAGAGCCATCTCTAGAGATTTCTACCACTACTATAAAAGGATGTCACATGTATTATATTTGAAATGAAGAATTTTTGCAGTGAAGCTCTGCCAAATTTTTTAATCAAGATTAAAGTGTTGTTTTCTAAAATTGAACATAAAATATCTTTGATTTCTTAATGAAAATTTCTATTATTTTACTTAAATAGTATGTGTTGTTTCATATACTTGATTTTCATGCTTTTGTCAATTGTTATTTATTGTAGCAATTTCGATTGAGATAAGCGCTCAGGTCTTTCAATTGACCTTATACCTAAAAAAAAGTCCATTAAGGTGGATATCATTTCATGAGAACAAAAAATTAAATTTAAGGTGTAAGATCTATTTTAAACTCTAGAGGCTTCAAACTCATAGGTGAAATCACAAGTGGGGGATATCCCATATGATTTATCCATGAATATAGAGTAACCATAGGGGAAGAAGTTTAAGTAAATGTTTGTAGTCTTAGCACTCACTATTGAAACTAACAAAGAAGAAGTTGTGATCTGGGCAACAATTTGGGTGACAATTCAGGTGATGGGTCTACCCCAATTGATGAGGGAACTTCTGAGAGCCATAACTTTTGCACCGTAGCTCCAATTGAATCATCATTTGAACCATTGGAAAGATAAGAAATAGGAAAACGTGGTGAGATGGAATTGAGCTTTTATCAATGAATTTTTACCCAAAAAACCCAATGTAAGTGCCCCAAATTTCAATTTTAGTAGTGTAGTCTAAAAATAGTAAGTTTCTAAAAATAGTAATTCCTATAATTTTGTATTGTTGTAAATCATGGAAGTCAAAAAAATTCATCTCCCTTGAGATTGGTGACCTTCCACATCCTCCCCCCACCTTCAAAACATGTATAAATGAAGATGTAACCTGAAATGGAAATCATACATCTCTTCTTAGAGATAAGCATATGTTTGGGTCTGCAAATTTGATCAATAAAATATCTCTTCTCAAAGATAACATTATTTGAATTGTCTTGTTCTTGTTTCTTGAATTATATTTCAACCAAATCTTTTGAGTTTTGGATCAAGTTGACATGTAAACTAGTCCATTCCAACCCTTATAATAAATCCTTTCATGATAAGACCTACAAGACCTTGCCCTAATATTAAAGGAATAATGCAACTATTTAAATTTCTCATGGCTATAACTAAAGATCCATAAGAACATGCATCCTTGAGGTAGGCCTACCTAGAAATTTGATAGTGAAAAAATAATTGGCTCATTTAATGATGAGTACAACCCAAGTATGTTAAAAAAAACATTCAATAGCGTCAAGACAATCCAACCCACTGGCAAATATTCAATCCATTTCTCCTTCCACTCCACTTGGGAGCATTTTAGCATCACCCTATTTTCACACAATAATAAAATGAACCCCCTGTTGTGTCTTTTATCCTATAAGTTACTATTTTCACTTGAACTTGAACCCCTTGAGGATATGGAAAGTCTATCCTCATTCAAGTGGCATAATAGAACCACCTCAAGTTTGTGGGTGACCCAACTTTGAGGTGGATCTATAGATTTAGGGCTTGTTCCCCTTGTTGTACCACTTTGATCAATCCTAATACTAACTCTTGGGAGGATGAAAAGGGATAAGAATAGATAAAATTAAATATAATATAGGGGAGATGATACACTAAGTAAGTTGTATACTCACACCATTTAACATGCACTTAGAACTAAGGAGAAGTTTGCACATACACTTCATCTAATGGAAATCTTCTCTTCCACATCAATGTTTCAAGCATGGGGTCTTGAAGAGAGCCTAGGTTAGGAGGACTTAGAAAATAGTAATTCTAATAAACACTATTGAATATACTACTCACTATACCTCCAATCCACATTAGATATTTCTTTCTCACCTACAAAAGAGAGATTCCAAAACACATAAGGCACTAGGAAGAGTAACATGTGAAAGTAAGCAAAACTACACTTGCACAAGACCAACAAACATTGCATACACTTAGAGAAATATTAAATAAGGTATAAAAAATATCCTTAGTATCTTAAGGTAAAAAGTTTTTAGGGATTCACCATACCAAGGTGGAGAGAGATCTATACAACATCCAAAAAGGCTAGACTTTATAGAAATTATGAGAGGGGAGAGAGAAGGGAAAGCTCAAGAGTCATAAAGACACTTGTCAAGAAATGAGAATGAGTTACATTATAATGTAATATATAATGAGATAGGTTATGAAATAGAGTCAAGGATAAATGTCTCCCAAACTTGTTTAACTCTTCCACATGTGGCATAGATTCCCTTATGCTTGCATAAGAAAATTCCCTCATCATTTGCCTTCACAAAATTTCCTCATCACTAAATAAGTATAGGTATGATGATATATCTAAGTGTGAGGGGTTAATAAAAATCCTCTACATGCATTGGATAATTTAATAGTCATCCATCTTCTTCTGGCCATGCACAATGATCTCAAACAGTTACAAAATGCCTCCTTCTCATGTAGCTCTCACACTTGGCACCCAAAACATTCCAATTATACAATTTTATCCATGAACAAGGAGGGGTTATAATTTTAAAGAGTGTCTATATCATTAGTTTCTTGAAAATAAGCTCAAAAAGTTTCCCAATTAAAGTTTCACCAGTTTTCACTAAGTATGCACTATCTACTCACTAGACTGGTTGAGATGGAGAAGATATTAGAAGTAATTATGAGTTTATATAACTCATAAAATGGCCATGGATACCTATAAAAAGTCTCATTCTACCTACCAAAGGTTATTTTATATTTTAAAACTCTCTCACACTTGTAAAACATGTAAATTAGTCAAAAATATCCCTATTTTGCACCATCAGTGCAAGTGTATACACCTCAATCACATGGGGAGGATACTCAAAGAGTTTTTATCATCCCCAATTACTTTCATGTCCTTTCCACTACATTTGGATACTTCAATTTCTTTCTTTCCCTAATTGGGTCATTAAGAAGGGTTTTGTGTAGTTTCGGGTCGTAACATTTGTTCATAAATAATAGATGTTGAAAATATATCTAAACTACACTTGTGGATTATTGATGATCCTCTTCATCATAAAAAAACAACTTAGGGTCCCATGCAAAGTGTTATGATAGATATAAGCATCTCAATTTGACTACTCAGGTTCTTCCTACACATTTTGCATGGTCTAGATACACTTCAAGCTAGAAGATGGATTCCTAATGGATTTATTTGAAATATAAAGGCTCAGATACACCTAATTCCTCCCCAAGAACATATCTCAACTGATTTTAATAGTCATCTAGCTCTAAAATGATGATGCAACTTCTAGGTATTAGGCCTAAACTAGGTCTAATAGCCTTACCTACAACCCTTATTCAACCTGACCCTATAATTCATTACTTTAGATTTTTAATTTAAAAATATATATCTTAAACTCCCATGGAAATCAATTAGAACACTATAATTATTCACTAAGGACAAAACTTAAAGTGGTCCCTCATTTGAGGCTAGGTTTGCACCTTGCCTAGCTACCCTACCTATAGACCTTATTGCATAGATCACCCTGTCTATCTTATAGAATTATATCAAGGTTTAAAATGTTTATATGGGTGTTTCACATCTCTAAAAACCATCTTGAAGTATCTCTAATGGTTTTGGTCTACCATTTCATCTTTCCCCCCCAAAACTATGCCTTTATGCAAGCCAAAAGTGCCCTACCTCTGGGATAGAATAGGGACATGTTTTTCTCAATTAAAACTATGTGAAGGTGTTTTATAGGTCATGTTGGTGATCCATACCAATTTTTAACTCTTGGAGATGAGTTTAGACCCCTTATCCTACCTGATTCCCTAGGTAGACTTTTGGAGTGCACACTGTCTCTAAGGTCTAGAAATGGACAAAGTGTTTTCTTTGCAAAGGCTGCCTATAGGTGTTCATGGACTAATATAAATTTGAATAATATATTTAAAATACATATTAATATCAAAAAAATTGTTTTTTATCATATTTTATCCATTTTTTTCTTCACTTCACTTTTTAACTGCTTTTAGTG
Organism: Torreya grandis; assembly: GCA_037957365.1. Lineage (NCBI taxonomy): Eukaryota > Viridiplantae > Streptophyta > Pinopsida > Cupressales > Taxaceae > Torreya > Torreya grandis. The sequence continues at coordinate 256,801 of JARHVA010005552.1, forward strand.
GCTTTGCAAGCACTTGTCTCATAGTTTATTTCTTTCATACCTGACTCAGACTCCTCATTCCCTTGACATGTTTAGAGGCTATATAGATTATCTAAGATTTAATGAGTATTTCATATCCATGGATAATATTTTTATATTTTGGGTCCATATCTTAAATATGTTACATGCACCTTTTTGCACCTAAAAGTGGGTCCCTATCTGATTAACCGAGACAGTCATTGTACCCCTTCTTATAGGTAAAATTGCATGTTTTGTATGCATTTTCATAGTGCACATGAGATATTTGTTACATAATTTTATGTTTTATCACATTTACCCATAATTTTAATCATCTTGGTTATCTCAAAGGGCACATAAACTTATGCCAACTTATTCCTTATACACATTGCCTGATGTAGGTTGATTTATATAGTGTACGAACTAGGAACAAGTTTGGGAATAAAAACATAAGTGCCCCTCTTTAATTGTAATAATTTATACTATGGATGTCATTTCACCCTTTTAATCATTATATTATAGTAAAAATTCATGGTTTCTCACTAAATATGTCAAAACCATTCATATTTTCACAAGCCTATAGATGTCACATTAGATTTTAGTGTGTTTAAGAGCATATTTAGGCTTCTTGAACAACTTCCTCTTTTTTTTAAAAATTACCCTCTCACTTTGAAATGTAATTATATATGTATATGGATATAACATCAAGATATCACCATGCATCATAAGCTCTTACACCTTCAACATGAAAACTCAAAAAACCTTAAGGAACATTGTTTTGGCTTTTTTTGGACAATAGGCCTTAAATCATAGTCACACTCTTTTGATAATGGCCTTCAAATTTCCTTAGAAACCATTCACCTCATGAGGTATATCATGATTATTTACTCATGCAAGTGTCATAAATGAGATCTTACCTTACTTTAACATCCAAATGGCTATCTCCAACCCTTGTTTAAGCCACTAGGTCTAGTGCACCACAATGAGCCATAATATGGGAAAGATGAAACCTTTCATAAATATGAACTTTGTGTGCTTTACTTGTGCATATAACTACACTTTTTACAATGTTAATAAATTTTATCACCTCTCTACCTCTCCATACATCACCATGACATCGGTAGGGTCTTATAGATGCAAAACTCTGAGTTATAAGGTAGAGACGATGGAATTGAGCACTAATATATTAATTAAAAGGCCTCGTAACACCTTAAATGAAATTTTCAACCGTAAATTGGATAAAATTCACTAATAACACTTGGATATCATCCTCAAAACACATTCTTCAACGTGAGAATCTCTTATACTAATGCTTATAATGCACTTTCATGGATGCCTAGCTGAAATAGGCCTAGAAGTGACCCTTAAGCATTTGAGATCTCCAAATCCAAAATAAGAATGGAGAACCTATGAAAATGTCTTACAAAACATGGAAAAACACTTTAAAATAACCAACTTGTCAAAACCAAGTATAAGAACTAGAAACTAGCTCAAAAAATAGATCCCTCATGAATGGAAGTGCATAAAAAGCTACCTAGAGTCTAAGTGATGGCTCATAAATAAGGTGACATGAAAATAAGAAATTTTTCATGTAAATGAATATGACTTAGATTGATTTTAATTCCTAAAATCATTCCTCTCAACTCCAACTGTACTACCCACACCAAGCATTTAAAATTGACATCTCTTGGCTTACAAGGACAAGAAAGAAGAAACAGAGGCAAAGAATGAACTTTCTAATGAAAACTCTACACACCAAGAATGTAAAATATGGTAGAGATATGAAGAGACACCTTCCCACATTTTTAGCTTAAAGTGGACTTCCCAAGTCCATGTAAGTGCCACTAAGGGCCTAAAATCAAGGAGAAACTGCCTCTTTCTACATGAAACTTCATTTTGGACTAACACTAACTACTACATAACATATCTTTACATCTTCCATGTTAAAAAAACTCATTGGCGACAAATTTTCTTCCTTGATATGTCGTACAAGTCATTAAATGAGCTAGAAATATGACCAAAAGGACCCTTTTTGCATATGAAATATGATGAGGGATACATTTATGACCCAAAAACACCTTATAATACCTAAATGACCATATTAGGATATTTTCAAGATAATGTGAACATTTTACCATGTTTGACCAAGGTTGACTTTGGTTGACTAGACTAACACAAGGAAGATAAGCTTTATCTAAGACTGGAGAAGGGATAGGTAAATTATTTAGACCAATATGAGACCCCTATAGGACATATGGAAACCTCTAAAATTTATATAAATGTATGGGCTGACCCAATTTGACTAAAATTCAAATTTGGTCAATAGTTACTATGGCAAAATAGACTACAAAATGCATTAAAATGCATTATAAATGGGAATTTCATCACAAATAAATCAATTTGTTATACAAACACTTCTATTAAAATATTATTTTATTCACTGACCTTCTACTTACCTCCCTAATTGATATTCAACTGATGCAACCACTAAATAAAAATTAATGCAACATTCAAATTTGAATTTTTAAGAGACGTTTGAAAGTTTTGGAGGGAATGATGAGGTATGTGGAATTGTCAACATAAGTGGACAAAAGAAATAGAAGAAAAAATAAAAGAGTGTGTGTAGAAAAAAAGCAACAAAATAGTGGTCAGATGAATAATAATAGCTAGTGGATAAGACAAGGTAGATGATTTTCTTTGCGATAACATCATTCAAAAAAAAGGAAGCATGCTAGAGAAGATATAGCAACAGAGAAGGAGAACCCAACAGTGGACTTGGAAGACAAAGGAGGAAGAATAGAATAAAAATAACATCAATAAGTAGATCAAGATCATGTTGTTTGCTGATATCAGTTAGATCATTAACCATTAGTGAGCAAGGAAGACAAAATAGAGGTTTTTTGTTAGATTTTAGTAAATAGTTGTAGTTGTGTTTGTAAAAGAGTTTTTAAAATCTATATATGTGCATTTTATGTGTTTTAGACTATCTCTACCCATCTCATTTTTTAGTCTTTATTATTATTATTATTATTATTATTATTATTATTATTATTATTATTATTATTATTATTATTATTATTATTATTATTATTATTATTTTCTTGCTATCCACATAGGCCTGCATATTATTCTATATGTTTTTGTCAATAACTAGTATCATAACCCTTAGGTTTTAATCCCATTTAGACATGGTAGCATCCCCCTACATTTTATTAAAATAACTATGATGAGTGGAGCATAAATATGTGTTATGATATAATCCAATATGTGTGGAAGAAAAATAATGTAGAAATAATAAGCTACTAAAAGAAATGATAAAAGTAACACATTACACAAAGAGTTTACATGGAAACTTTTCAAGGTGCAAGGAAAAACCATGTAGAAAAAGGCAGATGTATTATTTTATTAACTCAAAAATTATCTCCAAAAAGCCTTCCTCTTCAACAAACTCTCCTTACAATGCTTTATTTGAAGCATATAAGCTTATAGAAAGCTTTTTATCCAACTAGAAAATACAAGCTTATTTTCTCAAGCTTCTACCTTATGAATACATGAGAAAGTGTCCTTATTAAATATAAATAAAATAAAAATAATTATAAAAGGATGAAATAAAGAGGAGAGAGAAGGAAATTCATCCCACTTCATTTGGAAACACTATTTCATGAATAGGAACCTTTGTCTCCCTCACACGTGCTAGTCAAGAGATGCTCTCCACATTTGACTTGAGGATCCCACCTCCATGTGATCCAAACATGTTGTCCCTACTTCACATGTGACTCCAAATAAATCATATTAGTCAATGTACCTACAACCCATGTGCACTCACATGAGTCAAAAGATGCCTTAATCATCTTTTTTACTCTAACCAAAAAGGTCCCATGGACAAATGCACCCCACAAGCACATGGGTGAAGACGCTTGTTCCCACATGTCTCTAAAAGTCACCCATCATATAATTTTGACCCATGTCTCTCTCTTAATCTTTTATTCAATAAAATATTTCATGTGGACCATGTCATATCAACTAGGAGCCACCTTATATACACAATCACCACCCAGTCACATTTATAATGATGATGAATAGTAACTATGTAAAGTGACTTCATATCCTAACATTATCCCACTTGAAGTATATATATAAAATATTTGACATACCTATGTATTCTACCATCTAGTTGCCTATCATTCTTGATCCTACCTTCATCATAATTTCAACAAACCCAGAGAAGTTTTGTACATGTTTGAAGTATTTTGTTTAGTGTCTAACTTCAACAACAGGTTCCTACCATCCTCCACCATGCTCCTGATGAAGTATTACTTCATGTCAATATGCTTCATGTGATCATGAAATGATGCATTATTCACCAAGTGAATTTCACTCTAACTATCACAATGCAAGGTAATCTTTCCATATATTTGCATGAAGTCACATGGTAGTCACTCTAACCATATTACCTCCTTGAAACCTTTTGTTTCAACCACATACTCTACTTCAATGGTTGATAAAGCCACCACTAGTTATAACATATAATACCAACTCATAGCTACACCAACAAGATTAAAAGCATGTCTTATAGTGGACTTTTGTCCATCCCTATCACCACCAAAATTAGAATCTACAAAACTTCTTATCTATAAATCTTCCCCTCCATAATAGATTACAACATATGAAGTGCCTTTTAGATATCTAAATATCCACTTCACCATAGACCAATGATCCTTTCTAGGATTTTACATGAATTGGATAATAACTCCCACTGCTTGGGAAATATCTAGTCTCATTCTCCCCATGGTAAACATGAGGCTCTCTACTACTGATTAATAAGGTACACTAGACATATTTTTTTTATACTCTATACTAGGACATTTCTTGGAAGACATATTAAAATATATAGGAAGTGGTGTACTGAATGGTTTGGCATTCTTCATATTGAACTACTAAAGAACCTTCTCAACATATGTTTTATGTGACAATCAGATCTTCTTAGCTTTCCTATATATGTGTTTATTCATTCCTAAAATTAGGTATGCTACTCCTAAATCATTCATCTCAAAATTCCTATCCAATTGAGCCTTCAAATCATTGATCCTCTTCATGTTGGGGTCTACAACCAACATGTCATCAACATATAGCAATAAAATAATAAAGTTCCCATCATTGAATTTCTTATAATATTCACAATTATCAACTTCACTTCTACTAAATTTGGCTCTTCATGAATGTGTCAAAGTCTTTGTACCACATTCATGGTGCTTACTTCAAACCATACATTTATTTTTTAATCTAAAAACCACACGCTCCTTTCCTTTCACCTCATATCCCTAACGCTAATATATATAAATCTCCTCCTCAAGTTCAACATATAGAAATGTTGTATTCACATCAATCTACTCTATCTCTAATTTTTTTGAGGCTACAAATTCAAGTAACACTTTGATAGTAGTCATTTTCACAATAGGAGAGAATCTCATTAAAGTCAACACCTAACTTCTACACATAGACTTTTTCCACTAACCGAGCTTTTCATTGCTCTAATAGCCCATCACTAATCCTATTTAACTAGTACACCCACTTATTACGAACACTTTTTATTCTAGGTGGGATATCTACAAGCTCCCACATCTCATTCTTATGGAGTGATCTCATTTCCTCCATGGTTTTACTCCATTCTTTTGCATTCTCAGATTCTCTAGCTTCCTAAAATGAACTAGGTTTACCCATATTAGTAAACAAATCAAAAGATTATTGAAATGCAAGAGTATACCTTTTTGTAACCTTCTTGGTATGAGTAGACCTTCTAAATTGTGGATATTGTATTTGGTTCTTTAATTTTTTCTCTAAAGCATCAACTTGATCCTTTTCATTTTATCCTTCCTTAACTACTTTAACTAGTACAAATTTAGGTGTCTATTGTACCTCCTTCCCTTTTATGGATTTTTCATTAAACATAACATATCAGCTAACAATAATCTTATGTTTATTAGGATACTGCAATCTATACCCCTTCACTATTTCCTCATAATTGATAAAAATACATTTCCTAGATTTCAAATCTAGCTGGACCTTGTTTGTTTAGGCACATGGGCAAATGTTTAACAACCAAAAATATGTAAATCAAAATAATCAAGTAGATTACCATGCCAAGTCTCTTATGGAGTCCTTCCATCCAACATAGATGTAAGAGATAAATTAATGAGATACATAACTATATTAATATCCTCTACCTAAAATCTGTTTACCAGCTTTGATGGACTCAACATGCTTCTTGTACGCTTCATGATAGTGTGGTTCATCCACTTAACTACACCATTCTATTGTGGAGTATAAGGGACCATATTTTGATGTTTAATCCCTTCCTATGTATAAAATTTATCAAACTCCCTAGAGAACTATTCTCCTCCATTATTTGACCTAAGAAATATAATGGATTTGCCTAAAATCTTCTCTACCGGTGCCTTAAATTCTTTAAATTTTTCCAAATCTTCTAATTTATTTCTCAAAAAATACACCCAAACTCTTCTAGAATAATCATCTATAAAGGAAATAAAGTTCTACCATTTATAGATTGAGTAGGGATAGATCCAAAAATATTGAAATGGATAAGTTGTATTAAATCATAAAATTTACCTGGGCTTTTAATAAACTTTCTCCTCTTATATTTACCAAAGATACAATGCTCACAAAAGTCTAAATCACAAGACTTAGTCCCAAACAACATACATTGGTCATGCAATATCTACAAGCCTTTCTCACTTATGTGTCTAAGGCCTTAATTCCATAGCATCACAACATCTTGAGCATTCTCTATAGTTATTACTACTGAAGTACTTGTCATTGAATCTTTTCATAGATGATACAATGATCCATAAGATTCTCCTTTTTCTACCACTATATATCCTTTGGTAATTCTACATTTTCCATTATAAACGGTACATGAATATTATAGCTCATCCATCACCTTGATGTACATAAAATTATTCTTTACATCAAAAACATACTACACATCCTTCAATATTTTGATTCTACCATCATCCAACTTAATATTTACATCCCCTTTTCCCACAACATCCAAAGGGTGATCATCACCCAAGTAAACAGATCCTCCACTATAAGGATGATATCCCATGAAATAATCTCTATGTGGAGACATGTGGATTGATTCTCTCAAGTCCAATACCTAGGCATTGGAAAGTGATCTACTATTTCTAAGGTAGAATTCCTCTTATGTTCTTTTTCCCTCTAAATTTGTAGTTTTGGCCTCAACTGAAGGCGGGTTTTCATTTCCATCCTTCTTCTCCTTCTTTAGTTGCCAAAACTTCTTATTCTTATGGCATAACTTTCCATGTTGATATCATTTTCCATTACATCCTTTAGACCTTGATTTGGAAGGTGATCTACCTTGTTTGCTTCTCTTACTAGATCTCCCTTTTACAGATAATGCTTCATTGATTGAGGATACATCAAAAGACTTTCTTCTCATCTCCTCTCCAAGTAGATCTACAACTATATCTTCAATCTTAAGATTTTTTAATGATGAATTACTGATATTGATCACAACGTGATCCCATCTTTCAAGAAGTGAGCATAACAAGGTAATGGAGTTATCTTCATCATCCATCTTCACACTAATAGAGACTAGTTTACTGATTATGGTGTTAAACTCATTCAGATGCTCAATAATGGATGAATTATCCTTCATCCTTAAACTATAAATTTTATTATTTAGGAAAACTTTATTTATTTTTTACTTTGTCTGGTACATCTTGTTTAGTTTCTCCTACAAATCTTCTATAGTCTTCTCTTCAACAATGTTGAAGAGCACAAAATCTACAAGACACAAACAAATGGTATAAATAGCCTTGCTATCCATATTGTTCTATTCCTCATCTATCATATTGTTGGGTTTTCTTGAAATCCCATTAAAGGCTAGAGATTGGTCATTTTTCACCAATATATCCTCCATCTTCATCTTCTTGAGGAATAAATTATTGCCATCAAACTTCTCTACTTCGACCCCGATTGCTCCTCTTATCATTATAGTAGCTCCCACTTGCACATAGCTCCCTAAATCAATAAAAAACACTCAACACAATATGTTTTCAAATATCCTATCTATGATACCATATGTTAGGATATAATCCAATATGTTTTCAATAAAAAGAAAGAAAAATAACAAGCTATTAAAATAAATGACAAAAATAACACATTACATGGAGATTTTACGTGGAAACCCTGCAAGGTGAAAGGAAAAACCATGGGGAAATAAGAAAATATATTATTATATTAAATTCAAAAATTATCTCCAAAAATTCTTCCTCTTCAATACACTCTTCTTAAAATTCTTTCTTTCAAGCATACAAGCTTATACAAAGACTTTTATCATACTAGAAATATAATCTTATTTTCTTAAACTTCCACCTTATGCATACATGAGAAAGTGTCCTTATTAAATATAAAGATAATAAAGATAATTATCAAAGGATGAAATAAAGAGGAGAGAGAATTAAATTCATCCCACTTCATGTGAAAACACTATTTCATGAATAGGAACCATTTTTTCTCTCACATGTGCTATTCAAAAGATGTTCTCCACTTTTGCCTTGAGGATCCCACCTCCATGTGACCCACACATGTTATCCCTGCTTCACATGTGAAACCCAATCAATCATAGTGGTCAATTTACCTAAAACACATGTTCACTCACATGAGTCAAGATATTCCTCAATCATCTTTTTGACTCCAGCCAAAAAGGTCCCATGAACAAATTTACCCCACAAGCAAATGGGTGAAGATGCTTGTTCCCACATGCCTCCAAAAGTCACCCATCATAAAATTTGACCCATATTTATCTATCAATATTTTATTCAATAAATTATTTCATTTGGACCATGCCACATCAACTTGGAGCCACCTCATATACATAATCACTGCCTAGTCACTTGAATAGTGGTGATGAATAGTAACTATGTAGAGTGAATTCATATCCAAACAAGATGAAGACCATATTTAACTCCCAAGATTTATGGGAGTTGGTTTAATATGTATATAATGAGGTTTAAAACTTAACTTACTTAAATAAATTAACCCAAGCACAAATGAATGTGTTGAAGGAGAATAAGAGAAAGGATGTCAAGGCACTCAGCTACATACAAATGGCATTATTTGATTCAATATTTCCTAGAATAGTAATAGTTGTCCATTCCAAATAAGAATGGTAAATTTTGAAAAAATACTATCATGAGATTGAAAAGGTGAATTTTATCAAGTTGAGGTTCTTAAGAAGGTACTTTTAGATCCTAAAAATGAAGGAGAATGAGTCTATCAATGACTTCTTCACAAGGACAATGAATATTATCAACAAAATGAAGACATGTAGTGATACCTTTGAAGATCATAGAATCATAGTGAAGGTGTTGAGGATCCTTCCAATTTGATTTGATCCTATATTGATTAAAATATAAGAGTTAAAGGATTTGATGTAAATGATGGTAGATGAGCTACTAGGTTCATTGCAAACCTATGAATAAAGGATGAATAGGTCAGCCACCTCCTCCCATGAGCAAGCATTCAAGACCAATGTTAATGTGAAAGGAAGGGGGAGTAGATAAAAAAATATATAAAGAGGAATAACTTTAAATAGTTAATAAGGTGTAAGACATAGCCATCAAGAGTCACATGTAAGAGGAAGAGGAAGGAGTAACAACACTTCAAGAGGAGGACATACACAAAGGTATGATAAGTCTAGCATCTAATGCTATTATTGAAATAGGTATGGACAATATGCTAGTGAGTGTATAAATAAAGAGTGTGATATAAATAATCATAATTCAAAATTATCCAAAACATAAAATGCTAAAATTTATAGGAATGAGAAGGGTGGAAGCTTATTCATAACATGCAATATTATCGAACAAAGTTGTAAAGAGACATGATACTTAGATAGTGGTTATATAAACCACACGAGTGGTAAAAAATAGATGTTCAACCACATTTATGAGATAATAAAATTAGAGGTGAATATGGGAAACAATTGGAAGGTTTCCATCATGGGCAAATGAAGCATTTTTATCTACACCAAGTAAGGTGACAAAAGATGAATTCAAGATATATACTGTGTGACTAGGTTGAAGCACAACCTAATTAGTATTGGGAATCTTGTCCAAAAGTGATATAAAATCATATTTGAGAATGGTGAATGTATCATATTTGATAGGAGTGGTTATAATAGGTATATTATAGTAGTTAATATGATATACAATTGAATGTTTCTATTGAGAATGCAAAGTGAGCTTGTAGAAGCATTCAAAAATATGGTAGATGACTCTAATATTTGGAACTTAAGGTATACATTTGAGATTTTGAGGGTTGAAAAATTATTTACAAGAAAAAAATGGTGAAAGGTCTACCCCTTATACATTATCCAAATAAAGTGTGTGAAGGCTTCATATTAGGAAAACAACATAGGAATTCATTTGTCATGGGTAAAGCATGGAGAGCTATAAAACTAATCCATATAGATTTATGTAGTCTAATTAAGAGTCCTTCCCTATACAATAATTTATGCTTCATCACATTCATATATTACTTCAACTAGAAGATATGGGTCTACTTCTTGAAGAACAAATTAGATGCATTTGAGACCTTCAATCAATTCAAGGTTATGGTAGATAAACAAAGTGGCCACAACATAAAAAATTTTAGGATGGATAGTGAGGGAGAGTATATCTCTAATGATTTCATGATTCTTTTTAAAGAATAATGACATCAATAAGAAATTTACAGCCAGGTATACAACACAACATAATGGTGTGGCTGAGAGGAAGAATAAGACCATCCAAGAGATGGCAAGGAGCATGATAAAGATAAAGGGTTTGCCTAATGATTGTTTGGTTAAGGTTGTAAAAAAATTCATATAATTTGAATATTTTTAAAACTAAGAATATTAGGGATATGATCCATAAAAAAGCATTGATCATACGAAAGCTATGTTTTAAACACCTTAGGGGTAAGTGGATAATGTTGGGGGACAAAAATAGCTACCCATGGACATGATTTTCCTAAAATTTTAGAAAACTGAACTCGTATAGATAAATTGAAATAACCACATTCAAAATTTAAATATTTTTTAAGAATATAAATTGTATAACTTAAAATTTAGTTTACAAAACATTATTTTTTTTCAAAAATTATTAAGTAGAACTAGGTCAAACATCTAAAATTTGAATAGGAAAACCTATTTTTTTCATGAAAATGGAGTGGATAGATGGTCTATGGACAACCATTTTTTTTGCATCATTTAATATTATTTGAAACCCTTTGGTGAATATTTAGATAAGATATTCTAGTTTGTGACCTATATTTATTTATATTTTATCAATGAATATATTTTTATTATTAATTTTTTAAGTAAATAGATCCTAAAAACTAATAAAAATGGATAGTCGATGGTGTGCCCCTCTAACTACCTCAAAAAAAATGTATCTTTTTTTTGTGTATGATTAGGCATATTTTATGACCATAAAATTTATTTTGAACTTGGATGATTGAAAAAAAATTATATTAACATGTATATTTGTAGCATGTGGCAACCTAAAAAATCTATAGTTAGAAATAAGCATAGTTTGTAACCTTAAAATAATCCAAAAACTATAAAAATAATATATTTGGAAAGCAGAGATCATACTCATCATTGTGGTAATAATTTTATTTATTGGCTTGTTGAAATTCATAGTGTATTTGGTGATGGAATTTGAAATTTCTTTTTTTCTATCTAAGCTCTATGACTCAAATTTAGATTGACAGGTCCAATCATTTGGATCAGGAATCCATGCCATTTCCAAGCTAAAAGGCTCAGAATTTGAATTCAAATTTATAATTTGTGTGTGGTATAAAACACATATGCATTATATAACATGTACATAGCATACTATGATTCATATGTGTTATACTATAACATGTATATACTATGTCTATATAGAGAAAAAAATTAACTACCTTTTTACCCTATTTGAGAAATTCATATAAATAGACATTCTTTGCATGCTTTTGCAGTATTTGTAAGTTGAGAACAAGAGTTATTAAGTGCTTTTTTGGACCCCACAATTAAAAGGATATCAATTATCCAATGGGTGACAGATCACATTCAAGAAAGAGGAATAAGTTGAAGAAAAAAAGACTTGAGAAAATATAAGAGGCGAGAAATAAGAATAAAGTACGAATGCAAGCACTTCATTTGAAAAGAACTACAAAAACTATATCTAATGAGCCAAATGTCATATAAAAGGATGAAATTGACAATAATAAATTCAATACTAATGAAATAAAAAGTAATCATTTCAATAATGATGGAATTGATAATACTGAATTGCTTAATGATGAAATTGACAATAATGAATTAGGCAATGTTGGAAGCTCACATTCAAGATATAGTGTTTTTTATTTTGTTGATGATAACTATATGTAGATTCCTTACCCCCTAATGATGATGTAATTTTCATATAAATAAATAATGATGAAATTAGCGATGAATAAAATTCCATGGAAGCATATAGCAAGGAAATAAATAATGAATAAAATGTCATCCCACCACTAATCATTAGAATTTATGAAAATTTTGAAACACCCTCTCAACAAGTTCCACCAGTAACAAAACCTCCAATATTTGTGTGTATAAAAGGTAAATAATTAATTGAAGTCAATGAAAATATTTTTAATCTAATGCCTAACAAACTATCTGACTACCATTCAAGAAGACTACCTCAAGAAATTTGGAATGGTTTCTTTCATAATTTGACTCATGATACTTAAATATGTTAATTATTTATTTCATTGATGAAATTGATTAAGATGAGACCTGTTGTATACACATTTGGGATAAGAACATCTAAATGGATGATGAAGCCACAAAAATTATTGCCAACTTACATGATGCATATCATACTATAGGCCCCAAATCATGTAATAAAAATTATAATGTTTCCTGTCATATAATCAAAACATGTGTAGTAATTAGTCAAACATGGAAAAAAATAATTAATTTCAAAAATAGGCTGAACACTTGATATTAATAGAAAAAAACATTAATGAAATAAATTTCAAGATGTAAAAGACTTAGTGAACCTAATGCCAATGAACTTTGGGAACTATCTAGTTGACTTCCGTAAAAGGACAAGGCTATAGTCAATGCTTTGATATAGTTACTTGCACAATTTTGCAAAGACAATACTAGAGTTTTACCTAATGCAAGGGATGTAGTCAAAATAAAAGTTAGTTCTTGTAACCATGAATCACATCCGACACATTTATTGGATATGACTCAAGCACAATTATACTCCATGTTTTTGGAAAAAACATCAAAAAATTTATATTAGTCAAACATAGTTTGAGATGGCCAAACCTTTTTATGTAAAAATAAATCACACATGCACCACTTGTTGTTGTAGGTAACATGTTGAGTTTGTAATTCACTATGATGTTTTTACTCTTTATTCATTGTACTTTACATAATAAAAATATTTTGGAGGAGTGTGGCTTATAAGTTCCACTAAAATCATCCAGAGAATTTATTCTAGCCATTGTTTATGAAAGACTAGATGAACAATTATTTTATAAATAAGCATGTTTGGATGGAAATTGTAGTATTTATGTTGTATTACAAAAAATAAAAAAATGTATACATGAAGATGAAACAAGTACAATTGGACACAAATTATTTTGTTTAAGTAAATACAAGTCTTTGACTTATCAAGTAAAAGAAGGAAAAAATATAAAAGGTGTGAGCTTGTTACAAAATAGATACCCATTTTAGAATTTATGGTCAAATTCAGAGAGAAAATTATTTATGAATATGCAAGGCATGCCCATAGGGCTATATGGTTGGATTAATAATTCAATATAATCAAGGACACATTTCTACTTGGTTCAATTTTTTTATTAGTTGTCTTTGATGAAAATTACACATTCAAACCACAAATGGAATTTTAGTCACAATATTACAACTCGTCACAAGTTTCCATATTCATGCATATATCATTTATACATGCACCTAATCATACCAATCAAGGTCAAAAAATATTAAGGGGGTAACATTTCCATATCAGTGATGACCATTCACATTGTATAGAATATGTGCATAGTGTTTTGAGAAGTTCTATGGATAGTTGACTGAGAGGAACATTCATTTCAATTAGCATTACATTTGGCCAAACAATTTCACATCACAATTCAGTAATGCATAGATGATTTATTGGTTGAGCAAGATGCATGTTTCCATTGGTGTAGAATTTTTTTGGAGTTTCATTAAGGTTGTCCATGGAAAATGGGATCATGACGGTGTGGGATCATGTGTAAAAAGAGCCTTTGAAAGGGAGTAGTTAAAATTTGATGAGGGAACTCATTTGACTGATGCATAAAGCATGGTTAAATGGAGGAATGAGAACATGTGTCATGGTATTCAACCAAATTATACTATTCATATACATTTTTGTTTAATGGATGAAGAAAACCTGGGAAATAATGATGATTGTATGAATTTAATGGGTTCAAGTGAGATCCACTCATTTTTTTATCTCAAATTCAGGATCTTAGACTATTCATATGAGACACATGACATGTTTTTATTCTACATGCATGGACTCTATTTGGAATAAGTGTGAGTCACAAGAGTGGGTGGATGACTAGAGTTCTAGACCTTTAATTCCAATCAACACATATTAGGTTCCATGAGCATTACAATTTACATATATGGAATCATCATATGACTTTAACCATGTTTTTGATCTAGTGTAGGTAGGTAGAATATTATTCATTATGTACTATTTAATATTGTTATCTATATTCATATATTGTCATTAAAATTTGTTTTTTGTGATACAGGTCATGTTTTTATAGTTATTGCAGATGAGCACAATGAAGAGGGGACAAATTACTACTTATGTTGGTGTGTAGAGGAAAAGAAAAGATTGACTTCCATAGTCATAGATGTAGAAAACATTCAGTACACTATTAGGTCTATGGTAATCAAGGGAACTGGGCTTTGATGATATCCAATAAAAAAATAGATATATGGTTGTTTGAAGACTTTGAAACACATAGGAAGATATTTCACTATTAAAATTTGGTTATTGCAATGAATATTAAATTGATAAAATATCATGGGAGGCCATCAAACAAAAATCTATGAAAATTTTGTGAGTCAGACCATGAAGTTATTCTTGTTACTATCACTATTAGAGCATATCCTAGTGGTTTAATGGATCTATATGTGTAGGTATGTTGACTTTTAAAATGTATATATAATAAATTTTACCAAATCTTGATGATTTTTAGGTGGTGTACATATAAATTTCATTTTTAATTACTTACTAACAATTTTTTGTAGGTTGATGGTGCCATATAAGTTTCTACCTTCACATGATTGGCACTATTAGTAAATAATTTCATATTCTTGAATCGAAGAGAATCTCAAGCTAAAATTACTTAGCATTTGTCTTTGAAATGAGGTTTCCTTGAATGAGGAAGACAAAGAAGGAGCATCATGGCTATTTAAAGTGTTTGATGTGGTCAAATACTTGTATGAGTTGACCTATATTTAGGGATGGTTATCTCCTTGATTCTATTTTTATCTTGATGTACAAGAGCATTAGCTAAATGAATATTAGTCCTTGAATAAGCCTTTAAAGGCATAGGGATAATCTCAAGTTTTCAAGAACCAACTCAATCTTTGTTCCACTTTATTTTACACTATTACAGTTTAGGATTAGGCCTCATTAGGCCTTATGTGCTTGCTCAAACACCTCACACATGTGAAAACAAAACCAATCACACTAAAACCTCTTGTATCCTCTTAAGCATGCTAAAGAACATATGATTCAAATATTTTATGAATTTTTACCATGTAATTTAGGAAATATTCAAGTTTTCATTTATTGTCAAGCCATAAGGATAATGCATGACATCCCTAGAAAGAGAATTTAGATATATTGAGAAAATTATTTTTAGATTATCTAACTTTTATTTTTAGACATCTAAGGTTGATCATGTAAGAATTTGCTCATATTACAATATTTTCTCAAAATTGATTGTCTTAATTGCTTACAATAGTAAGCAAGATATTTATGAATAATTTTTTATCTTTAAAAAAAATCCACTTTAAGACCTAAAATTTACTTCTATAACTCTATATGAACATCCCTCAACTTTTTCTTTTGAAACGAAGGCTTGACAATGCATGGTTTATTCCCCACTATAGACTTTACATGATTTCTAATGAATAAAACCTTATTTTAGCAAGCCTCAACCCAAGGAAATATTACCAAATCTAAGTATTTAGTATCACAAGGACTAAAACAATCCCAAATCACCTTTTCATTTTCTTATGAACCTTACCAATATGCATGAACCGATCAAACATTGATAATGTGTCAAGCATATAAAGACTATAACATAGAGATTTTGAGATAGATTTTTTGTGTTTTATCTCTCCTTAGGTACACCATAGACATTAGAACACTTTAAAAAGTTTTTAAATGTCAAGGTAGATCTTCAATCCAAATTTTTAGTCATTTGGAGATATAAAACCCAAGTTATGGCCCTTCATGTATTGGGAAGGTTGTTCTTGAGGCTAGAATGGGTGGTGGGTTTGTTGACTTGGCATGATAAGAGGCCAAGAATAAGTTCTTAGACATTATCCACCCATGTGGACATGTAAATTCAATTTTTTAATGATGAAACACTGTAAATGGAGTTCTCAAACAACTCTAACTTTGACAATACTTGTTGATAGTGTTTTCATCTTCCTAAACATTAGTGAAAATGTATTTATGGGGGGACTTGGGTATCACAATCATGGAAAAAAATTAATTTGAATATATATATGTGATTCAATGGATAAATTTTCACTTGTGGGCACTGGAGGGTAAAAATACTTATTGGAGATTGAGAAGTTATCTCTTCACTGGAAAAAAACATTGCATTTTAGGACTTGTCACTGTAACTTATGTTGTGAATTGATATCCAATGTTCAACCAAAGTGATATAGGGTAAAATAATATTTTTTAAACACCTATAGGATGGATCTATGCATGTGTGAAGTTACACTAAAATTTTATATTTTTCTTGTATTGGGAAGGTTGTTCTTTAGGTCAAAAAAGGTGGTGGGTTTGTCAAGAGGGCATGATGGGAGGCCAATAACATGTTACTATATTTTATTCACCCATCCAAATGTGTTGGTAGTGCCAATTTTCAATGAAAAACCACAAGAAATGGAGATATAAAAAAATAAGTCCAAATTTGATAACATTTGTTGTTAGTGTTTTCATCCTCTTGAAAAGTAGTGAAAATGTATTTATGGGTGAAATTGGACATCAAGGTCATGGAAAAACTTGTAAGTTGACTATTTAAATTGGATAAAATGGATATATTTTCACTTAGGATTCCCAGCTGTAAAAATTCATGTTGGAGATCAAGAAGTTGTCTCTTCACTACCAAAAAGTTACATTTTAGGACCTGTCATTACAACTTATGCCACAAATTTCTCTCAAATGTTCAATAAAATTGATCCACAATGAAAGAATATTTTTTAGATAGAAAGAGGAAGAGTCTGATAGTTTATTGAAATGACTTATGGTTTTTATTTTTTGAACATGTGAAGTTACGCTAAAATTCTATATTTTTCTTGTATTAGGAAGGTCATTCTTGAGGCTAGAATGGGTGGTGGGTTTATTGACTAGGCATGATGGGAGCACAAAAACATGGCCCTAGATGTTATACACCCATATGGATGTGTTATAAGTGATATTTTGTAGTGAATAACAACCAAAATTTGATTTATTGAATAACAACTTGAACTTGGACAATATTTATTGTTAGTATTTTCTTCCTCCTAAACAGTAGTTAAATTTTATTTTTAGGTGGAATTGGATGTTAGGGTTGTGTAAACATGTGTAATTCACCTATTTATATGTGATTCAATGGTTATATTTTAACCTAGGCATCTTGGAGGTAAAAATTCCTATTGGAGATCAAGAAGTTATCTCTTCATTGCCAAAAAGTTGCATGTCAAATTCTGTCATTGCAACTTATCCCATGAATTTCTCTCAAAGGTTTGGCCAAAGTGCTTTGGGGTAAAACAAAAGTTTTTAGATGCCAAGAGGATGGATTTTACTTTTCATTGAAAATTATTATGGTTTTTTTTTTTCTATGCATGTGTGAATTTATGCTAAAATTCTACATTATTCTTGTATTGGGAAGATTGTTATTGAGGCCAGAATGGGTGGTGGGTTTGTCTATGAAAGTGTTATAAAAATATTTAGCCAAGAAATCTATAATAGATCATTACTAAAAATATTGATGCTTCAAAATACATATTAAGAAACAAAACCAATTAGTATTAAAGAAATATATGCAAAAGATTATGAAGCATGTATATTAATATGTAGAGCACTTGCTTATATAGGCAAGTCAAAATAAGATGCAAGCTAAAATAGCCAATGTGGAAAAAAAATCCCTAGATTGGAAAAAATTAGGTAAAGACTAATGAAACAACTTGAACCTATCAATCATGAGTAATAAGATACCCTAACACCAACCCCTACCCTCCCCCCCTCCTCAAGTGAAGCTAGGTGATAACAATAGAGGATGTAGTGTGAAGTCATGTGTCCCTATGGATGCCACTCCATCTTTACAGAGTACATGGATGTTGAGTCACCATAACTCCCAAGTATAAGTAGGAATGATGTTGAATACGAGGATCACTTAACATAAATATTAGGCTTCAAATTACTAGGCAAAATTATGAACTTGAGGAAGCATCACTTGAACACCCTCCAATAATATGGTGGGAAGTGAGCACAAAGACTGGTGGGGCTACCACAATAATATGGTGGGGAAGTGAGCACAAAAATAATCAATAAGTACATGGAGTTAAGTAGCAATCTTCATATGGGCTCCACCAAATAAAGTACATGAATAAGATACCCATGTACAAAAGAGAAATATAGAAAACACTCAAAATTGTAAAATACATATAAATCTTCATCATGACCTAACCTAGTAGCCTACTAAAGACATTTTATTATAGCATGTTTAGCACATTTTGATATCACTAGACTTATGTTTATTGGTGCTCGTCCTATTTCAATTAGTTACAATGTGAGATATTTTGGGTAGCTATTATGATTAAGCTTTACCATGGTTGAAGATCACATTGGATTCATTTTTATCTTGAGATACATATACTACTTGTATTAGATTTTTTTATCCTAATAAGTATACTACTTAAATTTAGTACATTATTATGTTATGGCCACATATTTTTATACTTTAAATGGTTGTTTAAATATTAGTACCACATGTTTAGCTGAAATTTATATTACTTTTATCTAGATGGTATGGTGTTGATGGATTTTGACATGATGACACTTTGGCTATAGTTTGATGGGAATGACATGTTTTAATTTGTAAATTTGATCATATATGGACTATTTGATGCAATTAATGTTTTTATTATAGTTTTATATTGTATTAATTATTATCGATCAGGGGTCTCTAATATCTATTAGTGGTTGTAGGTACCTGATATGAGATATGTTAGATGATGACATTGACACCTAGGGTGATGAAGTGATTTTTGAGTATTCAGATGAGTTTAAATGAGTATATGTATGTTTCAGTAGGTCTCATTCCATTGGAAAATCATGTCATCTTTGTTTTTTTTAGTTTAATTTTGCATTTATTCTTTAGTCATTATACTATTTGATTTATTGCATGTTTATCATTTTGTTGCTCTCTCTCTCTCTCTCTCTCTCTCTCTCTCTCTCTCTCTCTCTCTCTCTCTCTCTCTCTCTCTCTCTCTCTCTCTCTCTCTCTCTCTCTCTCTCTCTCTCTCTCTCTCTCTCTCTCTCTCTCTCTCTCTCTCTCACACACACACACACACACACACACACACACACACACAAACTCATCACCACCCATGACATTTAGGTTGACTCATCTAACCCTCTCATGACCCCATTAGAATATTATGACCACTTGATGTTTAATTGGATAGTTCTAACCATATCATATTGAATATTTTATTTTATTATTGCATTATATTTTTTTAACTTGGTAATTTATTACCATTGTATTAATTTGGTTGGTGCATTTGGTGCCTTGGGGAGGTGGTCGATGGCTTGGGGAGAAGATTCTCTTTTCTCGGCATTGAATGTTATAAATTAATGATGGGTTTGGGGGATAGATAGAGAAGGATCAAGATATAATAGGGGAAAGAGGATGGAATGTGGGAAAAGGAGGAAGAGAATGGAAAGAGAAAGGACTCAATATTTTTGTTTTTGGGGGAATCAAACCCTACAACTTGGATCCTTGCCATTTCTTTTTAGCCTAAAAATTTATTCCGTGAGTGATTTATAATATATTATTTAATTAGGTTAAAATTAGGTTGAATGAAATGATTGGGGGTTGTTTTTCTCTTTTTCCTTGCATTCAAATTTAGTCCTTATACTAATACATTTTTACTTATGTAAATAATATCAGGTTTGGGTTGAATCAATCTGGTAAAAATTTCTCACTATATATACTTGAAGTAATTTTTATTATATTATTTATTATTATTATAATGATAATTTTTGTTTGTGGTTGGAATAAAACCAAGTTACAATACCCTAATTTGTTATTTGAAATATAGGGCATATTTGCTAGTTTATTGAGTGATTATTTGAAATGAATTGGGGGATAAAGCTTCCTCTTATTCCTTAAATTAACTATTAATTACCCTACTACACCTAACTTGAAATATGAATCATTTGGGACTTCTTAAATCTAGTTGTCATTTTATGCATACCTGATGTATGATATTTTGGGTGAATTCTATATGGTTTGTGAGGATTTTTCTAAAATATTTAAAGGTCTATGTGTTCCCTAACCTGGCATGAATAGTATAGCTATGGGTATATTTTATTGTTGTTTTTTTAAACCTTGTTTGTATAATTTTTTTAGGCCATGGTATCTCCCAAGTGGAAAATTAAAAAATGTGGTTGTGGAATAATCTCAACCTGAAGGTTTTTTCTTTCTATATTTCCTTTAAAAACTTGATTCTCACCCTAAAATCTTTATTGAAATGTTATTTGGCTTCAATTTATGATTTGGGGGTTTGAAAATCATTTTGGGTCATTTTAATGTTGAAATAAAATAATTTTGATTTATAAATTAGAGTTGTAAATCGATTTGGGTTTATATATTATTCATAAAAAAGGGGTTGGGGGGAGGGGGGGTGTTCTATTTTATTTTATTTATATATTAAACTCTCGCTTATATTGGGTTATGGGTGAGGCCTTGTTGGAATCTATTAAATTACAATATAAGTTTGATCTTTAACTAATTTATTATGGAGTTTGTTGTTTTTATGTAAAATTGTTTAACCCAATTTAAATTTGATGATCATGATGAGGTCATGGGACCTCATGATGATCCCATGAATTCATTATATTGATTTTATTCACTTTAAATCAATTTTTACATATTAATTTTGATTGAAATAATTAATTTATCGTTTGTGGAAAATATGATATATGGATGGAAGTCATGTCTAAAAGTGTTGATTGGTCTTATGTGTTGACTATTTGTAAATGGATAATTATGCTTGGGTTGTGGTGTTGTGCTAAGTATACCTTAATTTGGGTTATAATTTTAATTCTTATAATAGTAATGTATTTTTTGAATTTATGCTTTTTTTGAATAATATTCTTTTGACTAGGCTTAAATTGCTAAGTTGTAGTTGTGAACTTACAGTCATGGAATGTGGATTCGTAGTCAAGATGTTTAAGGTTGACTATATGCTTGGAGGTTTTCAAAGTATGGAAATATCAAACATTATAGACATGGATTTGGTTTATAAATCCATAGCTATGACCTTTGAACAACTTATAGTGGATTATCCCCACTTCCAATTTGTAGCAATGTCATTTACTTGGTCATTTTTATCTCATCTTGGGATGATCTATTTGTTAGTCACTTTTTAATTTTTAATTTTGTTATTTTGTTGAGTCATCCAATGGTTTGGGAACCCTAAATTTCTCACAATCCCTTCCTAACCTTGGTTGCCTAACTTCCATCTAGCTGATGGATGGGGTTATGATGTGGAGGTTACCAACAACTTCTCTTAGCTTTATCTTATTTCTTGTTTCACTTCTTTTGGAAATGGCTTATGAGTTCATCTTGTATGAAATGGATTTAAATTTCATCTAATTGTCCTATGAATTTATTAGGTTTAATATGGCCTCATTAGATCTCTATTTTCTCAACAAAATTTAAGATTCCTTTTTCAAATGATGGCTTCTAAGAAAGACAAAAATTGACTAAGCTTGTTTCAAATAATGTACATCTCTTCCTAACAAGTGGTCTTAGAAAAAACCATTCATATCACTTTTCCACCTTTCTTTGGTTCCTCTATCTGCACAATCACCACATATAGAATTTATGAATATTCCCTTGAGGACTTGTGGTCTTTTTCATCTCATTCATATATCTTCTTCCTCTTTTGACAACTCTACCTACTGTTTACCAACTTTTATAGGATTTTATTTTTTTTGACACAATTACATAGTACAGTTTCTATAGACAATTAATGGATACTTGGTCCATCACCTCTACTAAACCAATTTTTTTAAAAACTTATTGTGAATGCAATCATGTAGACCTAAGAAAGGTCAATATTGGGTTATAGGCTTTCCCATAGGATTCAAATGACCTTGAAAATAGATTTGGGTTTATGATTACTGATTATGCCTTTTATAATCATTTATTTTGTATTTGGATACCATATTATCCTTATTACTCCATTTTATTTGTGATTGTGAACCTTTGTAGATTGAGGTAATTTTATAGTCAATAGTTGGTTATTCTAGGCTTTATATAAGCTTTCGAACCCTCTAAATGGTTGAAATTCATCTATGCAATATATCCACATGCTCTAAAATTCATATAATCTTCTAAATAGGCCATTTTTTCACATTTCTATAATGGTCCTCGACTTACAACATGCACATAGTTAAAGCTTAAATAATGTCAATGGAAAATCGAGTACTAAACATAAAACTCTTAAGGTCTATGGGATCGACCTCTCATACAAATATGTGAATTCTACCAATTTAATGTTTAAATCACCTCAAAGACAAATAGATATGCAATATTTAAATCCAAGAAGCTTATGCAAACATCCAATACTAATTACACAACCTTTTCCAACAAGACATATAGAGTACATTACAATATGTTATCTTAACCTTCTCAAGGACTATTGAAATAACATTAATAGGTACTTTCAATACCATCTAAGCAAGTATATAATTACCAATTACTTAAAAGCATTAAAACTTGCCTCAATCATAATTTTCATCATGAATATTATTTTTACAATCTCATAAAACATAGATTATTGAATATCTAGGTGGTTGGCTTCCTAGTGAGAACTTTCTCTTAGATTTAATAGACATTTCTCTATTAAACTATTATAAATCACTTCACATTAGATTCAATACAATATTTAACACTATTTATCCTTATCCTTAGTACACATATGAGTATACCATTATTATCATGCAATTTAGTTTTCAAAAATAATAGAGACTATTTGTGCCGAAATGATCTATAACTACCTAAACTAACTACTAACTCCTCTTGTATGTTGAGGGTTTTAAAGCACCTTACCACACAAACTTATCAAATGACTAACTTTAAGATTCATTTGTGATGTTGACACATCATTGACTCCTTATTATCACCTAACAACAAAACTCAAGATGTTAATCCCTCTTAAAAACAAAATGAAGATCTCCTAAAGACTTAATCACTCAAAACATGAACTAGACTAGTATTTACAAAAGGGAGTAGTGATGCTCCTACATCATACTACTGAGGACGTAATGGAAAATTTCCCTAAGAGTTATAATTGATTGAACTTTGATGTTTTTCATAGCACCTTTTTTACAATGGAATCTCTTCTTGGATCCTAAGGTCTATTTATGAGACACAGACCTTTGTAGTGATTTCCTATGTTGGATCCTCCTTGTTTCTAATTTACCTTGTTCTCTCCTTTGAGGTCATTCTCTTGCATTTTGATCTTAAATTCGATCATATTTAGAAATTAATTTTCTTCCTACAACCAACCTATACATGAAAAACATAAATAATTAAAAACAACTTGTTGTTCATCCTCTTAGCAACCATTCTCTTGTGTTGGCATGATTTTTTCGTCAATACTTGGATTCTCTATTTGTTGTATTGTTATTTGTGCCCTATTTTCTCTTTCAAACCTCTAAAATTCTGCAACCTCTTTATCTTATTCTTATTTTTTTACCTGATCAATGACTTCTATATCCATTTCTATTGCTCCAAACATACTTTATCAATAAAATAATCTAAACTCTCTTTCTTTTGTATGCATGAAAAATGATTAGACAATCTTGAAAATAATATTTCTACGTACTCATCGGAAAGTATCTCACCTATCTCTTTTATTTGTTGGTCCTTCATATTAGGTAGTTTTACTCTTCTAATCAAGTTTGTTTCACTTTGCTCCACCTTAAGTAAGTCTCTTCCACCTTGCTCCTTTTTAAGCAATTCTTTTTCACCTTGCCCCATCTTCATCCAAGATATTTACTTGGATCAATGAGCTTCTTTATCTCTTCCTCCTCAAGCCTCTCTTAGCTTTCAATCTACCTGACCAACCTTTCTCAGTCACCTACAATCTTATTTGAGTAATCTTTGCAAATAACCTTTATCATAATTTTATTGAATTGATCAAATAAACAAACTAAAAATCAATAACAATATGTACCTTTCCTCTTAAGAATATTATTCACCTACTTCCCAATGATACTCCCACTTTAATATCAAAAATTATGTAGAGGTTACAAATAACTTCTCTTGGCTTCATCTTATTTCTTATTTCACATCCTTTGTCAATGGCTTAAGAGTTCATCTTGCATGAAATGGATCTGAAGTTCATCTCATTATCCTATGACTTTATTATGTTTAATATGGCCTCATTGGATCTCTATTTTCTCAAAAAAAAAATTAGGATTCCTTTTTCAAATGATGGTTTCTAAACGTGACACAAATTGACTAAGTGTATTTCAAGTAATGTGCATCTTTTCCTAGCAAGTGGTCATGGAAAAAACATTCATATCACTTTTCCACCTTTCTTTGGTTACTTTGTCTACAAAATCACCACATACATAATTTATGAATATTCTCTTGAGGACTTTTGGTCTCTTTCATCTCATTTATATATATTTTTACTCCTTTGATAACTTTGCTTGCCATTTACCAACCCTTGTAGACATTTCTTTTTTTGACACAATTACATCATTTAGTTCCTATATAAAATGAATGGATATTAAGTCCATCACCTCTAATAAACCACATTTAAAAAAAACTCATTGTTAACTTGGTCACACAGACCTGAGAAAGGTCAATATCAGGTTCTAAGCTTTCCCACAAGATTTAAATGACCTTGAAAACTAATTGGGGTCTGTGATTATTGATTACGCCTTTTTTAATCATGTATTTTATATGTGGATATCGTATTATCCTTATTATTCAATTTTGTTTATTATTTTGAACCCTTGTAGATTGAGGTAATCTGATTGTCAATAGTTGGTTATTCTAGGCTTTGTATAAGCTTTCAAACCCTCTATGTGGTTGAA
>JARHVA010005552.1:287500-562500 GCA_037957365.1 Torreya grandis
GCGTGATTGTTCAGAATTTTGTAAAAGCTTATGTTGCATGTGTACATTGGGATGGATGAAATTACACATGATATGGGGTGCATATTCTTATTAAGGCTTATTTTATCAACATGTATGTGTATGCCTTGTAATGTCTGAATGCCACCTGTATGTTTATATTATCTTGCTAAGACTAAATTAGAGCATTATATGATTTCATGCATACTAAAACATGGTGACAATTATATGATTTGTGTGGGCTAATATATGTATTATATGCTTGATAATATTATGTTATGACCTTTATAAAGGCACTTAGCCTTCTTGGATTAATTGCATAGTACTTTGTTTATGAAATCTTGAAGTGATAAAAATTGGTAAATTTATGAAATAACCTTATGGTGCTTACTCGTAGTCTTTATTGGGTCAACCCTTCACTAATAAAATTGCATTAGGGAAAGAATCACCTATCTCCTATTAAATTGTATGGCCAATTTGATGGGAGACTAGTGATAACCACTTCACCCTTAGAATTTGTGAAATGATGCTCAATATCTATTGTTGACTTATATGGGCAAGTTGTTAATAGTTGCTTGGAACATTATGACCTAAGGAATACCGAGGGTTAGAATCAAACCTATGGGTCTATGTAGGGTGAGATTATCTAGTTTACTTGGGTGAATTAGTAAATCTTGGGATATCCACTTATGAGGGAGCATATTAAGCTAAAACAAGAGCTTGATCTTATTTGTACTTTTGGTCTTTTTTGAGTTAGATGGAGAAGCATGTAAATTTGTAAATCCAAAAGACTAAATGTATATAAGTGTGTGGGGATGCTTGTTTCCTATTTTTCATGTAGGATGTTTCTCTCTATCATGGATATGTTTTGAATCTACAATGGTCATTTTGGTCATGGATAGGTTGGTTTCCATGAGGATGTTATGAAAACCATATATATGTTTTATGTCTAAGGGGATGTTTGATTTTTTTCTAGTTGAGTTATGTACCCATGAGGATGTTTATTATGTTATTAGTTATGTCCGCATCCATGGGGATGTTAGTGTGAATTTATATTAAACTTGATGATTATGATTAATTGTAATTTCCATGGTAGTGATATAACATTCACCTCATGCCTTAGTAATGTTTGATCTTTCCTAAAAGTGATGTTACATCAAATCAAACATCACTATTTAACCTTTGACTTGTTGGATTAAGTCAACTAGAAGAGTAGTGATATAATCTTGTTGTTGGAATCATGAGATAATGCCTTAGTGGCCATTGATAACTTACATAGATGAGCTATAGAATGATGCTAAGTTATAATATTTTCAGAGGGTTTAGTGGGTGGGTGTGATTGATTTGTTTGGGAAAGTTAGAGAATTTTGGGGATCTCTTATTATTAGTAGTAGTGTGATCTATCTATCCATGATGTGCGAACCTTGTTGGTAAAATTTTTAAACTTATGGAGATATATTTTATAGGCTTTGTTATAACACAACCTTTCTATAAGGAAGGTGATCATAATTTGAGACCCCTAGGTCTAATCATGTTATACTATTTAAGATATTTGATGTCATTGAATAGAATCTAGATATTGGGTGAAACAATAAGAGTCATGGACCCTTAATGCTTCACTGTTATATGTGTTAACTATTGTGAAGTGAAATTACCTTGGTATTATTGTCCCTAGAAAATGTCACTCATTTTTCAGACAACATATGACTATTTTGGCCTTGCACAAACCAAAATTATCTCTTCCATTTTTTAAATTTAATTTGAGCATTTAAGTTCTTCATTTTTCAAAGCTTTTCCAGAAATCTACATACTCAACATGCTTGAAATTAGTAGGTTCAACAGGTTCAAATGCTTCTACAATTGAGTTCAATCAAAAGAACAAGTTTCCAACACTTAGTCATTTTTAGGATTGGTTCAACGCCTTGATTCAACCAAAAATGCTCATCGACAAACTTCTAAGCAAGGAATGAACCTTTGAACCATTGAACCTTGAACCATTTTGGTTCAACGGGTTCAATAGGTTCAATAAGTTCAAAGAGATCAAAAAGACTTAGATAAAAGGATGGCTTCAAACACAAGATTGAACTATTGAACCATTAAACCAAAGTTGGTTTAATCAGTCGATTCAATCAAGTAGTTCAAAGGAGTGCCCAAAAGAAAAAGACTAGAGAGCAGAAGCTACCATGTGTCACCTGCTGAGACACATTATAATTTGTTTCAAAGAGTAGTGAAAGCTGCCACGTGTCCCTTATAAAGTCAAGTAGAAGCTGCCAAGTGTCATCCATTAGGATATAATTTCTAGTAAGTTTCAAAATCATGGAACATGCCATGTGTCCCATTATAACTCAGCAGAGCATGACAAGTGTCAACATATGCAGTTTCTTCCTTTTGCCTCTTTGTTTCATAATGACTGTGGTGGGCCCTGAGTGAGTTGCTAAAACTCAAGTAGAGTGCAATAAGTCTCATCATCTACATGAATCCAAATGAGACCTGAATGTTTTTATAGTGTTTCTAGGAGCTTGGTAGAAGCTGCCACATGCCATCTTCCATAGGACTCTCAAAAGGTATCTAAATCTTCTTAGAACATGCCACGTGTCTTGTTAAAACTAAGTGGAGCATGACATGTGTCTATGTCCACATTTCAAGCTTCAAAGCCTCTTTCAATAAGTCTCTCTTAGAGTACTGTGGAGGGTGACAAGTGGCAACTATGGAAGGTTTCAATATGTCTTTCTAAGGACTACAGAACATGCCACATGTCCCTTGCAAAGCTCTGTGAAAGCTGACAAGTGTCAACATCTACAGCTTCTTCCTTTTGTGATGTAATGACTACAGTGGGCCCCAAGTGAGTTGTTATGAGTCAAGCGAAAGCTGCCAGGTGTCATTTTTCGAGACACATCATGATTTTTTTCTCAAAGAAGTGGAATTGCCACATGTCCCTTGTAAACTAAACAAATCACACCAATTTTAAACATATGCATGAATCCAAGTGAATCCTAATGTTTCTATATTATTTCTAAAGCCCAACGGAAGCCACTAGGTGTCATCTTCTATAAGACTCTCAAAGGGTGTCTAAAGTTGTTATAAGTTAAGCAGATGTTGCCACGTGTCCTTACCTATTTCACAGTGGAACATGCCACGTGTCACTTGTTGAGATAAGTGGAAAGTGACTAGAACAAGTGGGAAAGACATGAATGAATTGCTAAGGAGGATGATAGGCTCGTAGACATCAAATTTGTGGCAATAAAGTGTTTGTTGATCTTTGTAGGCTTAAACATGAACTTGAATGCATTCAAAGTCCTTAAGGCCAAAGCCGAAAGGAAAAACCACCAAGAGGAAGAATGAAAAGAACCAAAAAGGGGAAAAGAAAACTTGAGGCCTCAAATTGTAGCAAGAAAGGGGGAAGACTAGAAATATCAATGCAATAGTTATTTCAGTAGGTGGAACAATCTACAAGGTGGATTCTTGAGCCCTTAAACATTGAAGACATGGCTTATTTGTCCCCCAAGGAGACAAAATGGATAGTAACACAGACACCAGATGATTTAGACCTAGGAGTAGACACTTGAGATGAATCGACATGCCATAGTTAAGATAGTTGCCCTGATCAACATGGTTCCTTGACAGAACCAAAAATGTATTCAAGGCATTGAATGCATAGCATGGGCCATTATATTGTAATTTCTTGTCTTCCTTAAATTCTATATATTGTAATCTCTTGTATCATTATAAGGGAGATCTTCCCAATACAAAATCAAAACTCTACCCAAATTCAAAGGGAAATACTAAGACTTTGAGCTCAGATTCTTGTTCATATCATTTTATCTGAATGAGAAAGCAAGTTGTTTATAGACTTTGTGCTATTATAGCTTGTATCATTTTAGGAGATTCTTCTTATGTCTATCTTCTGAATGTCTTCTTGTTTATTTAATTTGGAAAGCAAAACTAGTGAAAGTAATTAGGAAGGTGTCTTGAAGCCAACTATGGAGAGACTTTGTGCCCCCACAATTGCCTTTAGTGTGTTTTCTTTCTGCTCCTATGTAAAGGATCTTGGGATTACTTTGTGCCCTCATTATCTTTCATATTATATTCTTGTGTAAAGGATCTTGGGATGACTTTGTGCCCTCATCATCCTCATATTTCACTCTTGGGTAGTTGAGGTGGAGACTTTGTGTTATGTCTCAGTTTACTGGTTACTATGCCTTTGGTTACCAGTTACTTGTCACTACCTAAAAGAACTCCTACTATTCCCTACAAGATCACTTTTGAAAGAATAGAAGTGCCTTTAGTGTCTTCACTAAGATTTTCTCCTCTATTTGTTAACATCATCTCTAAAAGAAGAGAGATGGATGGTTTATTCTACCCCTGAGTGTTATTTTCTGCTTATATATATAGTACATAACACTTCATACTTATAAATAACCTCCCCTTGATGAGAGGAGAGATTTGTCCTCTATTGATGTAGTAAACCTACACACCTAGCTGACCAATCTCCCTATGCTATGGTTGAAGAGACCTATTTTTCTCATCAGTTAGCTGGTTGACAAAATATTCACCCAACAATTTTTAGCGACTCTGCTGGGGATTTACATGCAATCTAAAGCCTCAAGTTTCAAATTAAAGTAGTCCCTACCCTTATCCATTACAGAATATGTAAACTCCATTCTGTGTCTTACCCATTATCATTATAGCCTTACCATCTCCTTTCACCCTCATGCCAACTAGGATAAAGTGTGCAGTTTGAAGCCTCAAGCTTCAAGTTGAAGTAGGGCTAGTTCTTTCCCATTTTTTTCTACAATATAACAACTCCATGATATACCAGAAGCCAGAGAGCCCAAAGTGTTGTTGATCCTATTTTTGAGTTGGTATATTAGGGTAATTTCAACTTGTTCCCTCCCCAACTTCAAGTCCAAAGACCTAGGAGTGTTCCTCCTACCCATACCAAGACACCAACACAAGGCAGAGTTTCCTTTTTTGCTGTCAATAGAGATTTGCCTATTCACATGCTACCTAGATTTGTTATCCCTCTTTTTCATAATCCCATCATGGTAGTTTAAGGCCCCCAAGGTAACTCATTTAGCCCACTTAATCTTACTCCACCCCTGCATGAACTTCCATACAACCGAAAAAAGAACTTCCCCAAATTCTTTGGTGATGGTAGAGTTCACCTTGATGAACACATTGTAGCCTTCAGCATAGTCTGTGGTGTGATAGGAGTGGAATTTGAAGATGTGGTAGTCAGGCTCTTCATGGAAACAATACAAGGTGCTGCTATAGATTGGTTCTACCATTCGCAATATCGGTCAGTGACTAACTGGGACACACTCAAAGCTAAATTTAAGCCAGGTTCAAGCCTGTAAAAGATGCATATGCTTTGTTGGCCCAACTCAAACAAGTGAAGGAACCTCATGAACCTATGAGGGATTTCATAGCAAAGTTTGACAAACTAAGGAACTAAATTTCTGCTATTACTCAGCCTACACTTGAAAACCTCAAATGCTTCTTCATCAACTCACAACTACCTAAAGTGATTTTTCTGCTAAGGAGTGCTGGCCACATAGACCTTGATGCTGCTCAAGACTTGGCTATTAAAGTGGAATACGACCTTATCTTGGTAGGAAAAATAAGGAGAGATCCAAATAGAGGTAAACCCTCTTCATCTTTTGAATACTCACCTTTATCCACCACTAATCCAATGGTGTAAAAGCTGGCAAATGAATTGATAGCCCTCAGAAAACAAATGGCACAAGGGATGTCATTTCCTCCTTCATATAAAGATGTACCAAGGAGGACATTCCCTAATCAATCTTACCAAGGTAATGTTGCCAAAAATTAGGGGCAAGCAAATCATCTTCCTCCCCCTCAAAGGAATAACCTTGCCATTGAAGCACCTCCAACCAACTTAGCAATTAGATATCTTAAAGCTAAATCAGATTTCTCATTCCAACCTGAGTCAAATCTTGAAGATGATGCTAATCTCTTCACTAAGGAAGAAGAAGAATTAGCTGGCGACTCTAACATTAGTTTCCTAAATTATCAAGATGAACCTAGAAGTGAAAGTAATGCAACTAAGGGATCATATGTTGTATTCACCCAATCCAAGAATCAATCAGCTCAACCAGCTAATAAGGAGAAAGTAGAGGAATGACCTCAACTAGAAATTTCAATTTCTAAGCTGGGAACCACTCTACCTTTATAGCCAAAGGAAATGGTGATTGTGAGAAATTAAGTACACCAAACATCCCTATGCCTTCCACTTCAAATTCACAGTCTAGTTCTCCTCCTCCTAAAAAGGATGAACTCCCATCCTCTATGCCTAGTTCATTTCTAGCATTTGATATAATTGATCATATAAAGAAAACCAAAATTTAAATGTCTGAATTTGAATTTCTATAGTCCAACCCCAAGAAATTAGATAAATTGGTTCAATATGTGAGGAACCAAAATGTCCATTTAGGACAAGAAATTCCCAAGGTGACTCATGATTTCCCCAAGAATGCACCCACCAAGAACAACTTTGTCATTACTCCTCCTGCTACTCCTAGTAGGACTAAACCTTTCTATGTCTCATTACTGATAAATAGACATCATCTAAACAACTGCATTATTGATTTTGAAGCCTTGAACAATGTTATGCCTACTAAAGTGGTAGAATCCCTTGGTCTCACACTGACCAAGACATTTTGTAGATGCTTCTCCATGGAGAACAAACAAGTACCTCTACTGGGACAAATTAAGGACTCTCAATTTGCATTTATAGCCTTTCTAAACAAAAGAATCAAGATGACTATCTTGGTGGCTGACGTCCCAGCTTCATATGGCATCCTTCTTGGATGAAACTTCTACAAGGATGTGGGAGGTGAATTGAGCACGGACCTATCTGAAGCAAGGATTCCAGTCAAGGGTGTTATGAAGAGGCTACTCCCTGAGAAGGAAGTGAAATATGTGGTTACCTAGACCTCAGCACCTGAAGCTCAAATCATGTTTGATTCTTCAGGCATGGGTAATTACTTTCTATCCATGGATGAAGTTCATGAGACATCTAATGAAGCTCCTACAGGTGAAAACCTAGAAATGCATTCAGTTGGAACATTAGGAGAATTGGTGGAGTGCGATACAAATGTGGAAGGATCTCCACCTCTAAATGAAGAAGGATCTAAAGAAAAAGTAGTGTCTAACGAGGTATGGGTTCTTGAATTTGATGGTAGCTGCTCCTCTACCAGTTTAGGAGTTGGGGTTGTGTTGATATCTCCTCAAGGAGATATTTTTCTTTCATCCTACAAGTTACAATTCAGCAACATTAATAACACATCTGAGTATGAATCTTTACTGCTTGGATTGAGGGCTGCCTAAGACAAAGGCATCAAACTCCATGCCAAAAGAGATGATGAACTGGTGGTTTGTCAGGTGAGAAACCTATACCAAACCAAAAATGAGAGATTGCACCACTACCACAATCTAGTCTGGGACCAATTGAAATCTTTGATGCTTTCAACATCTCTGCTATTCCTAGAGAATTCAATGACTGGGCTGATGCTCTAGCCATTTCAGCTACTCTCTTGGTCCCCCACCCAGAATTCAAAGGAGACAGGTACACTATTGATTTGGTCTTTTGACCAAGTGTCCAAGATAATGCTAGTCATTAGAAAGTGTTTAACAATGACAACCAAATCATTTCCTTCTTGGAGCAAAAGGATAGCTTTGAATGGCTGAATTTTGAAGCCAGTGAACCTCAAAAGCTTGAACTAGCCCCTGAATCAAGTTCAAGCATGGATGGAGAGTTCCTATAGCTGAAAGAGAATAAAATTCCCAAAGGATTGGTTTCCCTTGAGAATCTATTTGAAAAACATGATAGATTAATAAAAAAACAACAAACGGATTCAAGCTCCTCTCAGGAGTTTGATCAAGTAAATCTGGGTACCAAGGAAGATCCCAAGATTGTGAACATTGGGAAATGTTGTACTCCTAAGGAGAGGTCCAAGTTCACTAATTTTCTCAACCAGTACATGGACGTCTTAGCTTACTCCTATGATGACCTAAAGTCACTCAGGCCTGATGAAATTTGACATGACATTGCTCTCAAGGCTGATTCGGCACCTTACAGGCAAAAGTCTAGGTAGTATAATCTAAAGATATTAGGTACCATTTTGTTTGAGATACAAAAAATGCAAAATTCTAGGATAATCTTCTCAATCCATCATTCCACATGGATTACAAATATAGTGCCTATAAGGAAGAAGAATGGCAAAATTCACCTTTGTGTGGATTTCAGAAACTTGAATCAGTCATCCTTGAAGGACAACTATCCTTTGCCAATCATGAATCATGTGCTTCAAATAGTGACTAATTCAGAGATGTTATCAATGCTAAATGGCTTCTCAAGATATAATCAAGTTGAAGTTGGTGAGGCAGACTAGCACAAGACTATCTTCACCACAACTTGGGGCACATTTGCCTATAGAAGGATGCCTTTTGGCTTGATAAATACTAGCACCACCTTCCAAAGAGAAATGGACCTTACCTTCAAGGATGAGATGGGTAAGTTCATCATAGTTTATCTTAATGACTTGACCATCTTTTCTAAGCATCACCTAGATCATGTGCGTTAGTTGTAACAAGTGCTAGAACACTATTGTGAGAATGGCATTTCCTTAAACCCCAAGAAGTCAATTTTTGGAGTAATAGAGGGGAAACTTCTTGGACACATTGTGTCCAAAGGAGGCATAAAAATTGACTCAGATAGAGTCAAGTCTATCCAAGAGCTTACCTTGCCCACAAGTAAGACTAATGTTCACTCTTTCTTTCGAAAGGTGAATTTCTTATGAAGGTTCATCCCAAAGTTTGCTGAGAAGACTACGCATATAGTAAATATGATGAAGGGAAAGGCCACATTCAGCTAGACTAAAGAAGGCAAGTCAGTATTTGAGGATATCAAGACTACCATTGTCGATGCCCCAATTCTGGTTTGTCTAGACAATAACAAAGAGTTCACCATATACAATTATGCTTCTGAACACACACTTTCAGCAATTTTGGTTCAACAGAACCAAGAAGGTGTGGAATCTCCCATTTCCTTCATGAGCTATCCTCTCAAATCTCATGAGTTGAAGTACTTAAACATGGAGAAGCATGCTTATGCAGTGGTGAAGGTAGTAAAGCATTTCTACTTTTATATCTTGAATTCACACACTACTGCCTTGTTTTCATACACCACAGTCAAATCCATACTAACTCAATAGGAGTTTGGGATGAAAAGAGGCAATTAGATTGCAAAAATCTAGGAGTTTGATGTAGCCTTCAAACCAAAAAAATTTGGTATAGGTAAAAGGCTTATGTCATTTGATTGCTAATAATAAACCAGAAAAAGACATGCCAACAATCCTCTTTGTCTCCAATACGAATGAGTGGTATTCAATTATTGCTCATTTCCTTACATATGGTGAGTGTCCTGCTCACCTATTTTATAAAGAAATGAGGACTATAAAGTTGAAAGCTACCAATTTTGTCCTCTGGGATAATGGCTTGTATAAGAGGAGCCTTGATGGAGTATTTCTTCACTGTGTAGATAAAGAACAACAAAACCAACTTCTGAAGTCCTTCCATAATTTGGCCTATGGAGGACATTTCTCTACTCCTATGACTGCCCATAAGATTTTATGAGCTAGGTATTACTAGACAACTCTCTTTCAAGATGCATACAAGTGGGTAAGGAAATGTGAACTATGCTAGCAGTTTGTTGGGAGACCCAAGCTATTTGCCCTACCTCTCAAGCCAATGGTCATAAAAGATCCATTACAGTAATGGGGAATTGATTTTATTGGTGCTATAAACCCATCTTCAAGTACTGGACATGATTATGTCCTCATAGCAATAGACTACTTCACCAAGTGGGTGGAAGCAATTCCAACCAAGCATGCTACTTCAGAAGTAGTGTGCAATTTCCTCTAAGAGAAGATCATTTATAGGTTTGGTGTCCCAACCAAGATTGTCACTGACAATGCAGCTTGTTTCACTTCCCAGGGGATTACTCAATTTTATTTTTACTATGGGATCACCCTCTCTCACTCTTTTGATTACTTTCCACAAGGGGATGGATAAGCTGAATCAAGCAACAAGAACTTGGTGATGGTTATCAAGATGCTGGTAGATGACAACCAAAGGACATGGCATAAAGCATTTGTTGATGCTCTATGGGTAGACATAATTACACAAAAAAGGGTAATTGGTATCTCTCCTTTCCAAATTTTTTATGGACTCAATGCTAAGATAGCAATCACCCTGGAATTGTCAACATTGAAATTGGCTAAGGTAATTGAAGATCAGACATATGAAAGCTCCATTGATAAGAGGATCATGTGCCTGATTGAGCTGGAGGAGTAGAGAACCATGGTGGTGGATTGAATTTCTACCCATCAAAGTTTGGTAAAGAAGCTCTTCAACTAGAAAGCAAAGAACCATGATTTCTAGATTGGAGATTAAGTCCTCCTGTGGGATAAGAGGAGAGAACCAAAGGGAATGCATGGAAAGTTTGACTCCCTGTGGAGGGGCCCTTTTACTATTCATCAGTTCAATGGTGAAAATAGTTTCCTATTGAGGTATTAAGATGGCACACCCTTTTCTTTACCTCATAATGGGCAACATCTGAAGCGCTTCAACTCTTGAAGTATCAGATAAGTTCACTTGTACATCTGTATATTTATATAGTCTTTATTTTTGCTTTGTGTCATTCATTTTCATTTTTTTTGGAGCCTTTATTTTTGGTTGCATGACTCCATAGCCCAATGGAATACTTCAAAGGCACTGGAGATTCTGGTTTCTACTTCCCTTAGTTGTTTCAAGTTTTCAACTGAAGGAAGTTCCCCAACTGGAGCCAACTATTGTCCCTAAAAAATATTACTCATTTTTGTGACAAGATATGACTATTTTGGCCCTGCATAGACCAAAATTATCTCTTCCCTTTTTGAAATTTGATTTGAGCATACAAGTTCTTCATTTTTCAAAGATTTTCTAGAAATCTATAGACTCAACATGCTTGAAATTATCAGGTTCAACATGTTTAAAGGCTTTTGCAGGTAAGTTCAATTAAAAGAACAAGTTTCCAACACTTAGTCATTTTCAGGATTGGTTCAACACCTTAGTTCAACCAAAAATTTTCATCAGCTAACTTATAAGCAAGGAATGAACCATTGAACCTTGAACCATTTTGGTTCAACAAGTTCAACGGGTTCAATTAGTTCAAAGAGATCAAAAATACTTAGACAAAAGGATGGCTTCAAACACAAGATTGAATCATTTAACTATTGAACCAAAGTTGGTTCAATCAGTCGGTTCAATCAAGTGGTTTAAAGGAGTTCCCAAAAGAAAAAGACCAAAGAGCAGAAGCTGCCACATGTCACCTGCTAGGACACATTATAATTTGTTTCAAAGAGCAATGAAAGTCACCACGTGTCCCTTATAAATTCAAGCAGAAGCTGCCATGTGTTGTCTATCGGGACATAGTTTATAGTAAGTTTCAAAGTTATAGAACATGCCACGTGTCTCATTATAACTTAGTGGAACATAACAAGTGTCAACATCTATAGTTTCTTCCTTCTACCTCTTTGTTTTTTAGTGACTGTGGTGGGCCCCGAGTGAGTTGTGTGATAAGTGTCATCATCTGCATGAATCCAAATGAGTCTCAAATGTTTCTACAGTGGTTTTAGGAGCTCGACAGAAGCCACCACATGTCATCTTCTATAGGACTCTCAAAAGGTATATAAAGCTTCGTAAAACACACCACATGTACTATTAAAACTCAGCGGAGCATGACACATGTTTACATCTACATTTCAAGCTTCAAAGCCTCTTTCAATAAGTCTCTCTCAAATTACCACAAAGGGCGACAAGTGGAAATTGTGGAAGGTTTCAATATGTCTTTCTAAGATCTATAGAATGTGCCACGTGTCCCTTGCAAAGTTATATAGAAGCTGACAAGTGTCAACATCTATAGCTTCTTCCTTTTGTGATGTAAGGACTATGGTGGGCCCCAGGTGAGTTGCCATAAGTCAAGTAGAAGCTACCAAGTGTCATATACCAAGACACATTATGATTTGTTTCTCAAAGAAGTAGAACTTGTGATGTGTCCCCTATAAACTAAATAGATTGCACTAAGTGTCAACATCTGCATGAATCCAAGTGAGTCTGAATGTTTCTATATTATTTCTAAAGCCCAGTGGAAGCTGCCAGGTGTCATCTTTCGTAGGACTCTCAAAGGGTGTCTAAAGTTGCTATAAGTTTAGTAGATGCTGCTATGTGTCCTCACCTAATTCAAAGTAGAACATGTCATGTGTCACTTGTTGAGATCAACAAAAAGCAGCCAGAGCAAGTGGGAAAGACACAAAGGAATTGCTAAGGATGACAGGCCCACAGACATAAAATTTGGGGCAATAAAGTGTCTATTGATCTTTGTAGGCTTAAACGCATACCAGAATGCATTCAAAGACCTTAAGGCCAAGGCTAAAAGGAATAACTATCGAGAGGAAGAACCAAAAGAACTAGAAAGGGGAAAAGATAGCTCGAGGGCTGAAATTGTAGTAGGAAAGGGGGAAGACTAGAAATATCTATGTAGTAGTTATTTTAATAGGTGGAACAGTCTGCAAGGTGGATTCTTGAGCCCTTAAACATTGAAGACATAGCTTGTTTATCCCACTAGGAGTAAAGACAAAATGGGCAATGGTGTAGACACCAGATGATCCAGACCCAAGAGCAGACACTTAAGATGAATTAACATGTCATAGTTAAGATAGCCACCCTGATCAGCATGGTTCCTTGATAGAACCAAAAATGCATTCAAGGCATTGAATGCATAGCATGGGTTGTTCTATGGAACAAAACACGAATTCTTTTTTGCCTGCTATATATTGTAATCTCTTGTATCATTTTAGTGGAGATCTTCCCAATACAAAAGCAAAACTCTTCCCAAATTGAAAGACGAATACTGAGACTTTGAGCTCAAATTGTTGTTCATATCATTTTATCTGAATGAGAAAGCAAGTTGTTTGTAGACTTTGTGCTGTTATAACTTGTATCATTTTAGGAGATTGTTCTTATGTCTGTCTTCTGAATGTGTTCTTGTTTATTTAATTTGGAAATTAAAACTAGTGAAAGTAATCAGGAAGGTGTCTTAAAGCCAATTGTGGAGATACTTTGTGCCCCCACAATTGCCTTTAGTGTGTTTTCTTTTTGCTCATGTGTAAAGGATCTTGGGATGTCTTTGTGCCCTCATTATCCTTCATATTCTATTCTTGTGTAAATGATCTTGGGATGACTTTGTGCCCTCATTATCCTTTGTATTTCACTCTTGGGTAGTCAAGGTGGAGACTTTGTGCTACGTCTCAGTCTGCTGGTTACTACACCTTTGGTTACCAGTTACTTGTCACTACCTGAAAGAACTCCTATTTTTCCCTACAAGATCACTTCTGAAAGAAGAGAAGTGCCTTCAGTGTCTTCACTAGGATTTTCTCTTTTGTTTGTTAACATCATCTTTGAAAAAAGAGAGATGGATGGTTTGTTCTACCCTTGAGTGTTATTTTCTGCTTATATATATAGTATATAGCGCCTCATACTTATAAGGAAACTCCCCTTGATGAGAGGAGATATTTGTCTCCTATTGACGTAGTAAACCTACACACCTGGTTGACCAATCTCCCTATGATGTGGTTGAAGAGACCTATTTTACTCACCAGTTAGTTGGTCAACAAAATATTCACCCAATAGGCATAATTATTAGAAAACTTGAGTCATATATGTGTGACCTATTTTCATGTGGCTCCTTGCATATTAAAATATTATGTGTTGTGTAACTATTACTTTTCATTAATTATGTTAAATCATGTAAACTGATATATTCACTATACTAAGTATATGTAGTTAACCTTGTGGGAGTTAAAATACTTATCTTGATATCAACAATATTATATGAGCATTCTATAAAGGTAACATATGTTGTTACTTATAAAATGTGAGAATGATGATAAATAATTTTGTAAGGGAGGCTCCCACTTTCAAAATTAACCATGTGGACCATTCAATGTTGTATGTATTTCAAAATTGATGTATGAGTATTTTGTGGTAATATGACCTTAAGACACTCATGCAACCTATTCACCTATTGATCCAACTTCTATTGATTAAAATCTACCAAGGTATAATATTGTGTTATTAGTGTAATCCTACATCACTACTCTACTATTGAGTATTAGTGAACATATGAGGTTGAGTGTAGAGAAACACTACATATATAATAATTTAGACCAAGTATGGGCCAATAATTAGATTCTCTCATAGGCTAAAAATTCACTTTTCCCCTTTGCACAAGTAGCCACCTAATCCATTTAGATTGTGCACCACATGTACCACAAGTTGGTTGTGGAATATTAGTACATAATGGTCACTTTATGGATCTAGAATTCATTTAACCACCTTTTGGAGGTTCTTGTAAAATCAATCCTTTTAAATATTATTGTTATACCTTTGTGAAGCACTAATTATTCTTATAAATTGGACATTTATGCAAAATTAGCAACGTGGTACTTGTCAAAATGCATGCATGTATTGACCTGTAGGTGAAATCATGATTTGGATCAGGTATTGATTTTGTCATCCCTATTATATATATTATTGGATGAATATTTTTGTATTATTTTGAAAATCATAACTATAATGTATGTTGATTTTTTTTTAGAAGGAGCAACACAAAACCCTGATCAGGCTATGTTAAAAGTCTTAGGTACCCACTTGACTCTTGGATAGAGTAATGAAAGTTAGGTGATGCCCTCAGATGGTTGATTTTGGATGATGGGATTGGTATCCTTGGACCACTGTGTGAGCTGCCACATGTTGGAGAACATGTTATAATCCTGTAGGTTACATGTGATGCCTAGTATGGCTTCTTTGATATTTAGCATGGTTGGTTTGGGATGCTACACTAACCCTTGAGTGGTTGGTGATGTAGTGGAGTAACTATAATAGTATGGATTACTACCATTGTGAAATGGAATTATATAATGAATTTTCTTAATATTATGCATGTGGCAGAATTATTTAGTAGAATATTCCACTATTAGGTTATGATTCTAGTTATAATTCGATGGGATTGGATGATTATATTGGTTGACCTTATGTTGCAAGTCTGTGTGTGTTGACATAGGTGATTATGACCCTAGTAAATTTTTAAATTTAGATTATTAATCTAGTTTAGACAATCAAATTATAACTTGTTTTAATAATAGCTTTAATTTCTTCACTTAAAATTACATATAGCACTTTTATTGGAAATTATTTTAAGCCAAATATATGCAATTGTGTTTGGAACATTATTTTCTTGTTATGTTAAATTAAATAGCCTTCATAATGGCTAGAATGGATAATAATTGTAGTGTTATGTGGAAGTTCTTTCTAGTTGTTGACATGTGATGGAATTAATTCGGGGCATTTTGGTTTAGTGAACCTATTATGGCTAGTTTTGATAAATTTTAATTTTTTTGATGGCCTTTTTAAGGCATGAGATTGGAAACGTTCTAACCAAGTTAGGATATTTGGTGGATTTTTTTGCTGTGATAGTATTGTATAAGTATTATTATTACATTTCTATGTTGTAAAGGACATATGAGGGCTGGAAGGATGACATTACTTGGCCTAATGTTAGGAATCTATGGTTATCCTTATGGTAGAAAATAAGAATGCCAACAAGATAAGGTTGAGTCATTGCCACTCTTAATCATATAGAGATGTTATGAAGCAGTGATATTGGTTTAGATGGAAACCTTTGGTGAATATTTTTGTTTGATGCTAGTAATCATTGGGACTTTTCCTCTTTAAGGAAGAGAGGATGTTACAACCCCACCTGGTAGCCTATTATAGATGTTTGATTATAGCATGTTGTAGACACTATAATTTCATATACTAAATATGATTTTTCAGGTGTTGTAGGTCGTTAATATTGTTTTAATCCCCTAAATATTCTAATCCTAAAGTTTATTCTATTTACTGTTAGCCACCTAATAATTTATTTTTACAAATTACCTTTTCACCTCCCTAACCACCTAAATCTATTAACCTAGGGAATCCAAACTTTTTAACCACTTTAACCACATATATTCCCATCTCTAACAACTTCATGCTCACAAATCCAAATTTACCCATACTTGGAACAAACCAACATGGATAAATCCTTTAGATATAAAATTGGGTGATTTATTATTGATTCTCACTTAATCGGTGATGATTATCCTCTGATCAACATTGATTCTTTAGATTGACATTGATCCATTTATACCTAAACAACCCTTTGTCTTAGGGCCCAAAAACACTAAATATCATAATGTTACCTAAATTTTTATGGAACTAAGGAGACCTTAACACCACTCTACTATAATAATACCATGTACAATACACATCTATCATCTTGAGCCTGAGGCACTGCTTGCATTTATGGGAAGGAATTCATCTTTCTTACAACCAAGTTTATGGTATGTAGTTGTCTTTTTTATTTCTATTCTCATTAGTTTCTTTACTTTTGTCTGCTTCTCTAGCCTTTAGAATAAAAACTTTATCCCTTTGTGTCTTTTTATTATCCTTTTTAATATTTTAAACTCTTTTTTCTAATTAAGTGCAATTTTATATAGAATCGATGCCAATTCATTTTGAATTAGCATCGATTCTTCATCATCAACACTGATCCCATAGGATCAACATTGATCCACTATACTTAGTTTTTAATAAAATTGAGACTTTTATATTATACCCCTATCTTTAAATCATACTAATTTTGTATCCTTTTAAACTTAGTCTTATTATATAGATGAATCTACCTTGCATTATGTATAGCATCATTAATATTATTGATTTTCCTATATTATCTCAACCCTTTTTTGATGATTAAAGTGACATAGCCTTTGAGCTAGTACTTTTTTCCATTGTTTACTCTCCCTCTATTGAAGGCACTAGTAACCAAATTTATGTTATACAAGAGGATGTGAATGCTACCACTACTTATTGTGATGAATAATTTGCTTACATTGATAGCTTAAATGAAGATTAAATCATAATAAATATTTTTATAACATCTTTATCTTTTGTAATTTTATTATTGATTTATCCACTTAATTTTAAAAATAGTGAGATGACATCTACTTGAGGAAGTTCACAATTGTATAGGACTAGTTCCTAACTAGGTAGCTCACTTATCTATCTATTCATCTATTTTTGTCCAAGTTTTTTATTTATGTGTAGTTTATTCTTAAAGGACAAAAATAAGTTCTCTCATTCGTTGGATTCAAGTGG
Organism: Torreya grandis; assembly: GCA_037957365.1. NCBI lineage: Eukaryota > Viridiplantae > Streptophyta > Pinopsida > Cupressales > Taxaceae > Torreya > Torreya grandis. The sequence continues at coordinate 304,817 of JARHVA010005552.1, forward strand.
TGCACAAAAATCTTCATATCTCCAGGTATTTTTCATAAACCCTAATTATTCATTGAGTTTTTAGTAAGTTAATTGAATAAATAAAAAATGAAAAACTACTATAACATTATGGTGTGCCTAGTGGGACCCCTAAGGTCTCATTTTTCTTATTATAATTCATTGTGAATTTATCCATCTTTCTCTCCTTTTTCTCTTAACTACTATATTCATTCAAAAGAAACTCCAAAATTGGTTTTAATTTCTTTTTTTAAAGGTTAAAATAATTGCATCCATTTTGTTTGATTATGAAATTCATATAGAATAATCTAGAAAGCAAATTTATCATTACAATCACTTATTTCACACACATACCAAACCACTTACATAATAAATTCATCAAACATTTACATAAGTGAACCAACTAGGATTTCATCACCTAGCGGTAAACATCATCCCAACTATCTTACTTGGATTTCATCACCAAATGGAGAACCAACTCAGTATGATGACTAAGTATAAACCCTAGTTATTTGATATATACTATCTAAGCACCGAACACCTTTACACTATAGTCTGTGAAGTGAGAGGGTAGGCCCCAATACCAAGATACATATCAATTCCTGTATAAAAATATTTTGATCCTAAACAAACATGGAGCCATCTCTAGATTTTCATTTCTTAAGAACCTCAGTGAAAAATATTTTATTTTATGACACTTTAAAGTTAAAAATGCAAAATATCTCTAGGTACATATTTATGTCTTTATTTTTAATTAAATATGGGATAATCAAAAAGACTATTGTGTGTTTTTTTATTTTATTTATTGCATTTTCCTTCATTACTACATGGTTTTGACATAGTAGCAGTTGTTAAGGTATATCAAACCCAAAGATTCATCTTATTCCATGGAAAACTTTTCTAGTCCTCCTAATTCCCCTAAGTCCATAGCATAGGGTATTCCTCGGTATTATACTCAGGGTGATCCTAAATTCACCACCATAATGGATAGTAATCAAATTACACTTAACCATTACCTAAACTCCCTAGATATTGCATCAAACATTCCCCCCTTACATATTTTTATAGGAATGCTTATGGCATACCTTTAGAGGAAGGTGAAGGTTTTACCATAGCTATAATGTCATCTCATAATAATCCTCCCCCAACAAGCTATGGCATTAACACTATGTATTCTCTAGGCAACCCACCTCTGGTAGTGTCTAGTGGTCCATCCCTAATGAGTACTAAATCTCAAAATGTCACTGTAACTTAACCTAAGTCTACTCTATCTCTTTTCACTGCACTTCATAACATAGTTATCTCAATCCCAACAACCCTTCCACCTATCCAAACTAGTGTACCTTCAAATTTCTTAACTCAACCTTCGTAATAAGTCCTTATAAATCAACCTCCTCAAAAATATATCCCATTGACCACCCAATACATATCTCCTTCATAAGCTCTTGGGTTTACTTATATACCCTTACAAGCCCCACAATATGTGGTGGCATCCCAACCAATTATGACCACATGATTTGGTTACTCTTTATTCCATCCCTTTCCAACTCCACTTCCTACCTACCAACATCTACAATAAAATGTCTTGGAGGGTATCCCTCAAAATAATACCCAACTATACCTTATGAGTATCCTTATGAATAGGATGACCAATTTGGAACCCTCTATCTCTAGGTATAAAATTTTTCTCATTTATGAGAAAATCTATAATAAACATGTTATCCTAGTAGTTCCCATTAGACCGTACCCTTCACAATGTGAGCTTCCAAAGTTTATGAAGTTTTAAAAAAAGGAGGATCCTCAGAAGCACCTTCAAGAATTCAAACACCCTTGCTATGTTATAGATCACAATGATGATCTTCTCCTTAGGACCTTTTTTATGTCACTAGTTGGGCCTACCTTAGACTAGTACAACTCAATTCCTCAACATTTTCTATTCTCTTTTAGGTAGCTAGCTCAAATATACTTAGAGTACCTTTCTATAAACATCACAAGAAAAGTAACTATCACCAACCTGTATACCATCAGATAGTTTAATAATGAATCTATCACCAATTTCATGGCTAGATGGACGATCTCATAAACCAACTCACATTTTCCCTTCCACAACCTATAATAATTAAATTATTTGAACTTCATGCACTAAACATATCTCATCGATGTTATGGGTACAATCCTTCAAAACCTTTGATGAGGCCTTTTTGATGGCCCAAAAATTATAAATTAGATACTTGGAAGAAGGGAAAGTCAAATTTCATCGTAAAAAATTCAAACATGATCCCTCTAAAGGGACTAACAATAATAATAAGACCAAAAGAATTTCCAATGCCATGGTCATAACATCAGCCCCTTTGCAAGCAAAAGGCCAATCTAAACCCTCTACTTCGCAGGCACAATCCCAAAAACTATTAACACATTTTCCTCCATGATAGTATACACCTTTAAGAGAGTCTTACACATCTATCTTGGATATTATCTTAAAAACATCTCTCAGCAAACCTTCTCCAATAAGACCTCTTGATGAATTTTGCCTTAAGCCTAGTTGGTTTAAGGAAAATGACTTTTTTAACATCCATCATGTAATAGGTCATGATGTTAATATGTATTTCTATTTAAAGGGTCTTGTATAAAACCTTATTTCTCAAGCGGAGTTATAACTAGATAACCCTAACATGTCCCCTAATCAGTCTATAGACATATTTACATAGTTGTTCCCTAACCATACTTCCATGTCTAATTTTGTGTAAGTTAATTTAGGATCCACCTCAAACCATGAAACCCATGTAATCATTAAAATCCATGATCAAATCCTACCTAAATAATTTGGTAGTAATTATATCCATGGTTTTCTTATAGGAGACACCCTTGAGCCATCTAAATTAAGTGAAGCTATCCTAAGAACTTCTCCAAGATTTATAGATCTCATTTTTGGGATGCACTTGAGGAAATAGTATCTAAAAACATTCAGGATGATTAACTAAAAATAAAGGATGAAAAGACTATCAAGGCAAAACCTTCTTTAGACATTACATAAGATATGCATACCATTCCTCATCTTATCTCAATATTTTTATCTAGCATACCCATCACCTCTATCTTACTAACCCTAAAAAAACTATCATGTTACCTCAAACCAAATCAAAACTAGTTCCCCTCATAACTTAATAAGAGTTAAATCTTAGAGAAATTAAGGGAAAGGCTATAGCTATCAAAAAAAAATTAGGGTACCATGAGGTAAATCCTTATAGCATCCTCCCATTAGGATTGAACTCCATAGAGAGGACATCCTCACAACCCTTGATTAGATTCAAAAATGGAATGTACCTCTACCACCTATTTGAACTAAAGCATCTATATTAGGACCCCATCCTTTAGTAAGACTAACAACCACCATCATAGAATCCCCTACTAAATAGAATGTATAATCACAAAGGGATATTCCCACTATAATAATGCCAATACATAATCCTTTAAACCCATACTATCCACAAGGTTTAGATGTAAGGGCATATCCTAAGCATAAAGTACCTATCATAGGGAATATTTAAATAACTAGTTTTAAAGATCATGGTTGGAAGTCAAAAACAACATCCCTACCGATACCTCAGAGGATTTAAAAACCTAATCAAGATCTTAAAAATGGATCTTATTCTAAGATCTTTGATCAACTTCTCCAAACCTACCTCCCATGTCACTCTACCACCCATAAAACTCATTAACCCTCATATGTAGAAACTAGTGTGGTATCAAGAAAAAAGGAAATGTGTGTATCATCAAATAACATGTCATGATACAAAAGTTGTAACATGGTAAAAGTTATGGTCCAAAACTTATTAGAAGAAGATGATATTTTAATGGAATAATTGGATTATGACTATTTGCAGAGTCAAACTACTAGGGTTAAGTCTACCTCAGTAAGTAATATACTACCAACATGATCAAAAAGAGCTTCAAAAGAATATAAAACCTTTTGATAAAGCTCAATATCAACCCATCGTAAACCCTCTAGATATGGAAGAGTCTGAGAACATGACAAATCCCCCTTTATTTTAGATAAAAATAATCCACATAGCTACATGATCCCAAACCCAGGGTCATAAGATCCATAGTTATGATAAATCCAAAGTGACTATTGCAAAAGCACCAGCTCTTATCATAAATAGTCCTACAACACTAGTTCCAAATCCTAAAATATCTATTTTATTGAAAGCACTAAACAACAATTCTTCATAATTAATATAGACATCCATTATAAAATAACTTCACAAACTCCCAATCAAGATGTATTTATATGAACTTCTCCAAAACTCTCTACAACATTGTAAGGCTATGATAGAGACCTTGTAAGAAAATGAGATATAAGCTAATGAACCCCAAACTCTATTATCTTTCATCACATCACTTCAAAATCCATTATCCACAACATTGCATGATTTAAAAATATCATCATTATAACCCGATGACCAAGATCCCCACTATTTGTCACTACCCAAATTGATCAAACCCAAATCAAATGAGTAATGATTGTTAATGGTGCAAGTATAAATATCATCTCTTCTCATGCATTTAAGTAACTACACTTACCTAAAACTATTGTAGCCCAATCCTCAACCATTTTATGAGCATTCGATGATATTGTCTCCTTTGTGTTAGGAATGATCATCCATCACATCCAAGTAGGCATGCATGTTCTCCCCAAATTATTTTATGTAATATAAGGGGAGTTTAAATACAACATCCTTTTAGGACATCCCTGGATATGCACTACGCATTTCATCCCCTCCACCTTGCACTAATGTATTAAATTTGAACATGAAGGTAAAATCCATAATGTTTTAGTCAATCCTCATCCATTTAAAACTTATAATCTCACCTTTTAACCAAATGACATTTTAACTCAGTTAAAAAATACTACCCCTTCATCATCCAATAAGGCATCATCTAGTATGACAAGTCTTACATCAAAAATTCCATTGATTCCATGTTTTAGTAGTTACCAATTGGAGATTATTATTTGATGACACTCAGTACTCCCCCCACTCACCAGGAATATGGGTGTTTGGACAAACAATATTCATACTATCCAAATTTAGCTGAAATTATTCCCTTTGGTCCACATCCCCTTCACAACCATTTGATATATGGGAGAATCAATTAGTCTTCTTTAGTAATTTCTAACCAAACCCATGTTAAACCATATACCTCAAACTTTTCATTCCTAGATAAACCTCACTTTATAAATATATACTTACAATGGTGTACTTGGAAGGGTTTTGACATAGGACATTACAAGCAAGGTCCACATGAGGTTATGTTAGGATATTTTAGGAAACCTCATGAGAAGCATGACCCCAATTTTAACAAAAATCCCAAATCTACCTTAAAACTTTCTCTTCTACCTATTCTTGAAGAGGACACACCATCCTCACCATATAGCACCCCTTATTTGATAGACATTGTCATATCCATTCCCCTAAACTTTTTTTATTTAATATCATCACTATCAAACCTATCATCTATCACCATGATGGGGAAATCAAAACCATCCCTCTATCTACCAAAATATGATAGGGCAAGATTTTCCCACCATCCCTATTCTTTAGTGCTAAGACCATGAGTCAAGCTTAACTCATTTAGGCATGGATAACTCCCATCTACATAAATATCTCCCATATAAAACCTCTAGTCTATTAAACGAGGCTACCATTGACATTAACATAAGATCTCATGAGATTCCACATATATTTAAGGTCACCAAATCTTTAGATCCTTAAGAGCACCAGTATTTCACTATGTTTCTAAAATATCATATTGAGGCATTTTCTTGGTCCTATAGTGACATGCATGTATCAACCTAGCTATTATCATCCATAACATTGTCACATTCCTTGACATCAAACCTATAAATTAGTAGGTTTAAAAAATTTATGCTCTCATTATGATATAAATCAAGGAAGATTTAAAACATATCTTATCTTTTAACTTTATCCAGCCTATCAATTATCCTTAATGAATATCTAATATCATCCCTATCATAGATTCCATTGGAGGAATATGCCTTTGTACTGACTTTCATTACCTTAATATCACTTGTCTTAAGGATGATTTCCCTCTCCCTAATATTGACCAATTAGTGGATTCAATAGTTGATCATGAAATGTTTTCACTTATGGATGGTTTCTCTAGATATAATCATATCCTTATAACACAATAAGACCAACATAAGACTTCATCATTACTCCCTAAGGGCCTTATGCTATTGAGTTATGCCTTTTAGCCTAAATATTATAGGATCCACCTATCAAAGAGCCATGCATTATATCTTCCATGATATCATCAATATAATAGGTAAGGATTATGTGTATAATCTCCTCGATAAATAAAAATTATGAAAAGACCATATTATAGTCTGAAAATTAATCTTCACGCACTTGATCTAGTTTCATGTCCATCTAAACTCTAAGAAATGTATTTTTGGAGTTTTGACAGGTAAGATTTTAGGCTTTATTATCTCTATTTTAGGGATAGAAGTCAAACCCACTAAGATCAAATCCATTTTATAAATTCCATCCCCATCTAATCTTAAAACACTATGTACTTTACAAGGTAAATTGTAGTCCATTTATCATTTTATCTCCCAGCTATCCGATCACATTCAACCATTCCATCACCTCCTAAGGAATGATGTCCATTTTAATTTGGAATATAGTTATTATGAGTCCTTTGATGCTCTTAAGAGCTACCTTATTTCACCACCAATTCTCATTCCCCAAAAATAAGGATAACCATTCTTCTTGTATATTTTTGCTATGGATCATGCCTTAGGAGCCATGCTTTCCCTGATGAGAAACATAAAGATCACACAATTTACTATATCAATCACACACTTTTTGAATATGATATGCATTATTCTCACACTAAGAAATTATGCCTAGATCTTATATTTATAAGTTCTAAGCTTCAATATTATCTATTCAATCACAATACCTATGTGGTCATGAATTCTATCCCCTAAAAATTGTGTATTCAAAGCCTTATCAGAAATAGGAAATGGCCAAATTTCTCATGGTTTTGGAAAAATTTCATATGAATTTATCCATTAAAAATTATTTAAAGGTTAAATAATTTTTTATCAACTTGTTGAGGCACCTCTTGCTGATAATTAACTAGTTATTTATGAATTCTTAGATGAATCCATATCCTTCATGTCTTAAATAGATCTGTAATATCAAATGACTCTATTATTTGATGGATACAAGTGTGATCATGGTGGGGGAGATTGAATTATGATAATCCATCATAGGGGGACACCTATACCTCTATATTTTAAACTTCACTTTGATTTCACTAATAATATGATAGAATATGATGCTTTGATCATAGGTCTTCAAACCACTTTGGATTTAGCTATTAAAACACTTCATATCTATGGTGATTCCCAACTTGTGGTCAATAAAATTAAGGGCATATATAAATGTAATAATGATACCCTTCAATAATATAAGAAATTGGATGATCAATTACTATCTACTTTTGATCATTATGCTATCCAAGCCACTCCTCAGTCAACTAACAAGTTTGAAGATACCATGGCTTCATTGGCCTCATTTATCCCATCATCATCTCAAGAATATAAGTTATTTTTACTTATCCATAAGGTTAATCAACCTTATTTTTAAAAAAACCATCTTTTTTCTATCTAAAGTATAGAGAAAAATCCATTAAATCATTGTTATGCATAGATATTTGATTACCTATGAAGCTAATTATACCTTGAGATCTATTTAGAAATGGAAAGTGAGCCTTACAACATCATATCAAACATTTTTTCATATTAGGGAGTGTTATTTACAAGCATGGTTTTGATGGTATCCTTCTTCAATGTCTCCAAAATCATGAAGCTACCATCGCTATCAAGGAAACTCATGATAGGTCATGTGGTGTAAATTTTAGTGGTCACACCATCACTAAGAGAATATTATGATTAGGATATTATTGGTCCGCTTTAAATCAAGACTAATGAAAGTACATTAATAAATGTATAAAGTGTCAGTAACATGCCAACCTATCACATGTCCCTACTTAAGAATTAAAAGTAACACAAGACTTTTGTCCTTTTTCCTAGTGGGGGCTCGATCTTATAGGTTAGATTAATCCTAAATCTTCTCAGAATCATAGATTTATTATTAATACCACTAGTTATTTTACTAAGTGGGTATAAGTTATCCCTCTTATCTTAACCAAAGCAGATAAAATTATTGAATTCATTAGTCAACATATTATTTGTCGCTTTAGTGTTCTTCATAAGATCATCACAGATAATTGAAAACCTTTTAAAAACAAGAAGGTTCAAGATCTATGTGATTATTTTAGCATTAATCTAAGCTTTTACTCACCTTACTATCCTCAAGCTAACAAAAAGGTTAAGTCATCCAAATAAAACCCTTATTAAAATCCTAACCAAATTTGTTAATGAGGTAGGAAAAAACTAACATCTTCATGTTCCTTTTGCCTTATGGGCTTATCAAACTAGTATTAAAACACCTATGGTTATTACTCCTTTCTCCTTAGTATATGGTATCAAATCTATAATTCTTCTTGAGGTTCAAATTCCTTCCCTTTGTATATCCCTTAAAGATATCATTTCTTAGGATGACTTCTATCAAGAATGATTAACCCAACTTACACTCTTGGACAAGCATCAATTGACTTCCCTTCACCATTTCCATGTCTATTAGGAATGAATAAATTTAACTTATAATAAACATCTAAAAGAACGTGAATTTAATATTGGCAACCTTGTCTTAAAATAGAATCAACATGTCACTAATATGGAAAAAAAATAAGGTAAATTTTCTCCAAAATTGGCTCGGACCATATATTATCAACAATAAATATAGATCTGGGGCATATCACCTGGCCTCTCTTGATATAAAATAGGAATGAGAGCCTATTAATGCATTGCATTTACATTAATTCTAATCTTAATAAGTCATAATCTCCTTGGTCTACCTAGCTTAGTTTTTTTGGTTTGATTTGATAAAACCATATCCTTATTATTCTTATACCAAATAATGATATATAGAGACATGAGGTTATTTAACAACATTTACCAATTTAACCTTGATTATAAATACCCTTAATATATTTATATCATGGTATAAATGGATAAGATTCACCTATAATGGGAAGGAGGTGCAAATCATTATTTCCTAAAATGCTTCCTTATCATTAATTCATTTTGAGAATAAGAGTATTATATTGTGCAACAAAGATTTTGGAAATAATTTTTAGGATGATTAAGGTAATCCATAAAGAAAATAATAAAATTGGGATCAAAAGAAAATTAAAGCATATACAAGACAAGAAAAATAATATACTGATCCCTCTAAGGATAGCTTTGAAATACATACATACATACATACATACATACATATATATATATATATATATATATATATATAGAATACTTCCTCAAAGGATAGTTGATTTCAAAAGCATCTCTTAAAATATAGACCACTCCCTTTAAAATTAAATCATATGCAAAACAAGAAAAATAATACACTGATCCCTTTAAGCATAGCTTTGAAATCTATTATATATATATATATATATATATATATATATATATATATATAAAATTAGACTACTTCCTCGAAGGATAGTAGCTTTCAAAATCATCTCTTAAAATATAGACCACTCCCTTGAAGGATGTCTATCATGAATAAAATATCCCAAGAAAGCTACCCACATTGACTAGCTTTCTTTAATATAGTAGAATTCATGTATTGATCAGTCTACATGGATTGGCACAAAAGGATTCTAGGGTTAACCTTAGTGTTGGGTATGCAAGATGAAATCAAATTCTTCTTAAAATAATCCACTTTACATCAAAGCAAATCATTATAAATTTCCATCTTAAAACTAATAAGATCTTCAACCTAGTTGACTTAAGGTTGTTAGGATATTTATTACCAATTATTTAAATACATACATGCATCCATTTCAACTAGTTTTCTTGGGTTATGGTAAAAACTAATAATGAGAAATAAGACACTTTATAAATCAAATTTGTTCTAATTAATTACTAAAGACAAATTTGCCACATATATCAAAGAATATCCCAGTCTAGTAACCCAAAATATATATATTTCATAACATGAAATTTGTAATTCTATCCATAGTAATCATAATCCATAAACATTTTTTATAATCCATAATCTAATCTAATCAATAATCAAATTCACATCCATGAATAACATAATCATGATTTATAAGCATTTTTACCATTCCATAAAGTTTTAAATCCATAATCCATCATCACATAGTATAAAATCTATATTCTATAATCAATAATATACATCCATAAACATTTTTACATAAAAGCCCATAATCCATAATATAATTAAATCCATAAACACATAATCCAAATCGCATCCATATTAATATAATCATGATCCCTAAACATTTTAAAATTTTATAATAGTTTTATCCATCAAATCCATAATCTAAACCCATAATCATATCATATAAAATCCATAAGTCCATAATCAAATAATCTAATTCACATCCATAATAATCATAATCCATAAATATTTTAATATAAATCCATAACATGTAACAACCATAATCTATCACATCATTTAATAAGCTAAATCCAAATCACATAATCTAAATACAAGCATCCATGATAATATAATACATAAATATCCATAATCCACAAATAACATCCATATGAACATCACAACTCATAATTAGAATCATGAATCATTTATAAAATAATAAACATGTACATCACAAATATCCATATACATGTATGTGGCTCTCTGGCCAGTATAATAAATATAAAAATCAATGAGTTACTTTATAAAATGAATATTGCTCAAGTGAATACTCCCCAAAGCTACACCACCACCTCCAATCCCATCTCCATCCCTTTGATGATCCCTCTAATGAAATATACTCCCTATACTAGTTGCCCCTATGATCCGTAAATAGTAAATGATTTCACTTATTAAAAACTATTTTAAAATGAATATTATTTAAAAATCAAATTTTCCATCAAAATTTATTATACATCCATTAAAATTATAAGTATAACTAAAATAGAAAACAATATGAAAATTTATGATAAAAAATAGAGATAACAAAAACTCCAAATTTGATAATGGAGTTCATCCAAGTGGGACTACGTCTTTAGGTTTGATAAAACACAAACTAATATATAAATGATGTCAAAATAAATTTAATTATTACATCAAAATGTGCTCCTAGAATGGGCTACAATGCTACCATCTTGACATTAGAAAGTCCTACAAAAGATGGGTTCTACCAATCTCCACTTTGCATTGAGTCGCTTATGATGAACTCTTGTTTACTTCTCTATCTTCTCCAATGAGAGCTTTAAGACTTTGGATTGAATATTTCCAATGATTTGAAATTCCCCTCTAACCCATTTATAGAATTTTTATGGTTCCAATTTTTCTAATTGGGATGATTATGCACAATCCTATTTGATAATTATGATAATTATCCTTTTACAATTTTTATGGGATTTTAAATTATCCCCATTACAAATTATTTGGGGTTTTGATTTATCCCACTCACATGGGAACGGGGAAGTTTTTAAGTGTTTTACATACTATATTGTAGCCACTTTAATCATGGTATTGAGCCAACCATTCTATATGCATGCCTTTGAATAGGCTTTCCACCTTTTGCATGGCTTTAAAGCCATGCCATATCCCACATTCATGGGAGTAAGGATAAACATATGCTTTTAATTAAAGCCTTCACCATTTTAAAACCATCGATTATATCCCTTATTTATGGGAGTGAAGATTAAGGTAAGATTTTAAAGCCTTCCACTCAATTTAATTGGTCATGAAGACCATTTCATTATTACATGGCCTAGAGTTGGCTTTAAATCTATGCCACATCCCAAATCTGTGGATTATTACATGGCTTTACCAAATCCATGCCCTCTATAATTTTTGAGGGTTACTTTAAAAAGGTTTTTAATTTGGTTGGGGAACTACATGGGTAATTATGGAATATTACAGGTCTACCACATCCATTTTATGTCATTTGCTTGCTGACTAACTTTGACTAGCATTGACTGTCATTGATTTGACTTTCTAATTTTTTATCACAACTTTGATTGACCATAAATTTTGCATATGGATTTGGAATTGGTCTATTCAAAATTAATCATAAATATTTTAGGGAGGTCTAATCCATGTAACTAATTTATAAATATTTAAAGACCATAAATTTTTCCAATTTAACTAGCTTTGACCACCTATTGACCAAATATTGACCAATGATAACTGGAGCATATGTTGTCCATTTTTCTCATTCTAATAGTTGTTGGAAATATCTATCTGAGATCTACATAATGGAGCATGTTTAAAGAAAACTAGGGAACATCTAAAAATATCCTCTAGATCATGCCTCCCTATTAAGAAGGCTTTTGATCTCTAAAAGTCTGATCTCTACTAAAATAAAGGTCCATTTTCCCCCTTCAATGAATTTCATGTCTCTCTTATTTTCCAAAACATCTTCATACACAAAAAAAACATACAGGAGCAAATATAACATTGAAGGCAATATTACATTTTTCTATCAAAAAAATCCTCCTGTAATTGGCCCAAATACTAGAAGTATAATGACAAGTTATATTTGCAAACATTGCCCTTCATTCAGGAAATGAGCTCTCATGAGATATTCTATCCTATCTTTTACAATCCCATACATATTTTCTTCCTTATAGAAGGTTTCCTTTCTAAAAGACAAATAAGGTTGCAAAAAATAATACCAAAAATATCTAGTGGAACCACATCTAGATCAACTTCATCAATAAATTTAGAATTGGTGACAAAACTTAACTGACATGTTATTTTTACCTATAATTTATCATTAGCACATACCAAATCTAGTGGATATGAGTCAGGATGTGGCTTAGTTTGGAGTCCTAGTTTACGAACAATCTCCTCAAAAATTAAATTTGCTTGAAATCCACTATCAAAAAGAGTATTTATTTTTGTATTTATAGAAATAACTCTTATGTGGAAAAACTTATTAATGTTCTATGGTAGTGGATTCTCTTTGTATAAATAGGTTGTCTCTTAGATTGACTATGGTGGATTTACTTCTTGATGTGTAGGAATCTAAATAGCCTACTTGCCTATTGACACTTGCACAACTTCTTTGCATTCTTATAATTATGGAAGATGCTTCCAACCTTTATCAATTCCAAGATGACCCTTATTACAACTAATGTAATATTTATTGTCTTCTTTCTTTGACAAGATTTTCTTGTCATCTTTATGTGATGTAGTACTCTTCTCTTTATAGTCAAAATAGACATTAGATTACTTTGCTTCCCATACCTCATAGGGATGTCTTCTCCGGAAGTCTTATTAGAAGAGACTTCACTATCTTCTTCCTTAAGATATTCATCCTCTTTGTGGTCACTCTGTAGTACAAGTGGCTCTAGTTTTTGGCCTACTCCCCTCCATTGCCATTACCATAACCAAATCCAACATACCATGGTTTATTCTCAACCTGCAAAGGCTTAGTCATACTTTGGCTATTAATTCCAAGGCCTCTTCCTTCATAGCCTATCTTGGCTAATAGATTTGAGCCTAATCCCTTTATGTGTTTCTCAAAATCATGAAAAGAAGCATTTATACTTTATTGTGAGGAAAAAGAAAATAATGTATCCTCTATACACTTGGTATACATAGAAGACATTTTATTACTTATAGACTTTGAATTTACATTAGTTTCACTAGAATCAAAAGATAATTCAATAATTGGAGCATTTTTAGCTTCTACAAGTACACTATTAGCTTCATAATGACTACCTATTATGTATAAATATGGAGATTCACTGATGTACCTAGAAGATAGTCTGTTCATCTGACTCAGTTCATTGGGATAGTTTGTGTATAACTACTAATTTATCCCACCCATGTAGGAAGGGGAAAGTTTTGAAGTGTTTTACATTTTATATTATTTCCAATTTAATCATGGTCTTAAGCCAACCATGATATATGCATGCCTTTGAATAGGATTTCCACCTTTTTCATGGATTTAAAGCCATGCCATAGCCCACATTCATGGGAGTAAGGATAAGCATAGGCTTTTAATTAAAGCCTTTACCATTTTTAAACCATTTATTATATCCCTTATTTTTATGATTGAAGATTAAGTTAGGATTTTAAAGCCTTCCAATCACATTAACCAGTCATGAAGACCATTTCATTATTACATGGCCTAGAGTTGGCTTTAAATCCATGCCACATCCCAAATCCATGGATTATTATGTGGCTTTACCAAATTTGTGCCCTCTAGAATCTTCAAGGGTTACTTTGAAAAGGTTGTTAATTTAGTTGGGGAAGTACATGAGTAATTATGTAATATTACAACTCTATTGCATCCATACCATGTCACTTGCTTGCTGACCAACTTTGACTAGCATTGACCATCATTGACCCAACTTGTTGATTTTTAATCACAACTTTGATTGATCATAACTTTCGTATATGAACTCAAAATTGGTCTATTTAAAATGAATTCGAAATATTCTAGTGAGATCTACACCATAGAACTAATTTATAAATATTTTAAGACCATAAAATTTTCCAATTTGACCAGCTTTGACTACCTATTGATGAAACTTTAACTAATGATAATTGAAGCATATGATCATTTTTCACATTCCAATAGTTAATATAAATCTCTTTTTAAGATATAAAAATGGACCATGTTTAAACAAAACTAGGGAACATCTAAAAACATACTTTGGATCACCTTGTGTGTGTCTACTTAGATGATCTACCCTATGTGGCTAAATGGGTAGCATAGCATGTAGTCTATAGATAAAAATATAAAATTATCTACACATAATATTTCATCTCCACTACTAGTTCCATATATCTATCAATTCTCATTATACCTACCTACCTTATGTTGGGACCATCCACCCCTATACCCATCTATCCTAAAGAACTCCATCCCCTCTCCATAGGTTATCCCTCTCTAATTGTTAGAAATATTGAGCCTCTACTACCAAATCATGGATCAACTATAATAAGTCAAAATCCACCCAAAATGTATCTAATTTGGTCTATAGTGTGTCCTTCTTAATCTGCATTGTGGTGAGCACCCCCTATGCTATGGATACCTCTCCATATAAATCAAAACATGGGGCCCTCATTATATCCCACTCTATAATGATCTCTCTAATATCATTTAACTCCTCCTCTATATCCTCCTCTCCCCCATCCTCTCCCCTTTCCCCCATCTTTTCCCCTTTCCCCCTCATCTCCCATCTCTTTCTCTCCTCCTCTATCCTCCTTAGTATCCTCTATCTCCTCATCTAATCCCTCTTTTTAAGGTCACACAAAATATTTTACCTCATTACCTAATTTCCTACACACTAAGATAAGAATTATGGACTGCACCCTACATACTCCACATTTGACCCCTTTGCCTCCTGCTACTCCTTGGCCCCTCATGAAACATTTGTGGTGTATGGATTTAGGATTATATGCTTTATCTCATCTTACCTATATTTTTTTAGGGCCCATGGTATATCCTACACCAAGCCAAAATGTGTCCTCAGCTACCCAAAATGAAATTACTCTATGTACTCCATCCTATCACCCATCTCTCCCTTAGAATTTTTGAAAACTCTACCTCTAAAGTAGGCCATATAGGAAATATGAGATAGGGCCTCTAGATGATATCCCAATCTCATAACCCCTCTATAACCCCTCCATAATACTCTAGGTCCTGAACAATGCCATATATGAAATCTTGAACCAAATCTACCTTCCATCATAGGAAGGCCACATTGTAATTGGTCTTGTACCATTGTACCTATAGGGTACTAATATAATGCTCCACCCTAATATTATTTTACACACAACACTATAGAACTATGATCACATCTAATCCATACCTCTATTTGTCTTCTACCCCCATAAATCCCTATAGACTTGTGCCAATAGTGTAAATGCTAAAGAAAACATTGTCTTATGCTCCAACATATCTATGGTAAAACATATCAAGTTCTATGGGAACCTACATCCTATTGAGTTTGGGAGTGCATAACATGAGACCTCTAGCAACATCATATTCAAAATACCCCTACCTACTACATCAACCTCATATAAGGCTTAAATAAAAATCCACTAGCAATAAAAGTGATATCCATAACATCCCAACCATATAGACATGTCAGTGTTACTCTATGTCCCCACTCATCCATAGGTACTATATCCATTCACTACATAACAAGTCACAAAATCCTATATATGTTATTTTTCATGATACTCATCTCTGCCATAGGCAACCAAAACATCCCAGTTATCATGTCCCTTTGCTCCAATAATGTGACCAATAACCTTGCATATCAATGAATGTGTTTTTAGTAGTACACTCATCCTAAGCCTATAGAATCTAGGTATGCCCAGTCATCATTACTGAGCTAGTCCTATAGTCACTCTAGTAAATGTGACACTTATTCCTATATCTATATTAACATCTGTGCCTATTACTAAAATCCATTGTAAGCCTTAATTCTCTTAAAAAGTCTACTTAGCCTAATCTTAAACTCTAATCTAGCCTTTTTATTTTATTTTTGTTTATGAATATATGATGATAATTTATAGATTGGCATCATTATATCTATATTTATGTTGTTTTAGGTTAAATGACATCGATTCTTAATGAATCATTGTCTATTCATGGGAATTGACATCTATTTTCTAGTGCCTTTCTACCCTAGTCTTAACATCCATCCTAATCCTATAAAGTTAAAAAAAAAAAAAAAAAAATCAAAAAAATAATTTAAAAAATAACATGGCCTATCTCATCTTGTGATAATCATCACCATCATCATTTTCACCTCAAACTACTACTGCTAACCTCCATTTTATCTCACATCATAATCATAGTTTGAATTCACACTTGTTATTTCATTTTCACATGATATCAAATGATCCCTTATTGTAGAGTTGTCAATGATCTCATGGAGGATTATAGGTGAGTTTTTTAAGTTCCTTAATATTCCAAGTGACAATGATAAAGTGTGCAATGTGCTTGTTATAGTATACTCAAAGGAGGCTTGGTTGATCTTTAGTTTTGGCATGGTCAGAGATGTTCAAGGATGAGTATAATGATTTGAGCATGTGTAAGGTGTATTATAAATGGTAAAGGATAATTGGATAACTTGTGTTCATTATTGGAATTCATCTAGTATTCCATATCTTTCATCTAGATAGTTTGGGTCTAGTGGTTGAAAATTTGAGTAGGTAGTTTGCTAACATCACCATTGCCAGTGTGGATGAGTTAGGGGGAGTTAGTCACATGGTTGTAATAAAATTAATCCATATATTTTATGCATAAATTATTAATTATAGTGATTAAGTGTGATAAAATATATTCAAGTGCAAAGTTGGGCTCTTAGTCATTTTGACAGTATTTTCCCATACTTAGCTAAATTTGCAATTTGGCAAGAAAAGATGAGTAGGCATTTTGATGGTGGCATATATCGCATGTGTGGAAATTTAAAGATAAGGTGATCACATGGGTTTATTAATTTTGTGCCTAGATGATTTGTGCTAAGTTTTAGGTCAAGTGCTAAAGCATGACAAAATCTATGCATGTTTAAAGTTGGCCTCCTATATAAGTTTTTGGCATAGTTGGCTTTATGGCACACAAATATGAGTGAAAATTTTAATGTCATTATATATCACATGTGTGATGGTTATAGGAGTATATTTATACATGGTTGGATTATCCTATGTGAGGAGATCATATGGTCCAAATTTTATAACATACACTTGAGCGAAGCAAAAAATATGGAGGTGCAAAGTTGGTCTTCCAAGTAGATAGTAATGGTCACCATACTTAGTCTATTTTGAATGATGTTAAATATCATGACCAAAAGGAGATATAATGGATAATGGATGATCATATAGTGAATATATAAGGTGTACATCAAGTCAAATAGGTCAAAATGTTCATTTGTTAACAGAAATAAAGATTAAACTTCTTCTAAGATCTAATGATGGGTAGATGATCGTACAATTTTGATCTAACAGTGCATGCTAAGTGAGATCATAAGAAGTACATAATGTTTAATATTATAAGTGATAAAAAGGCATGAAAGGATGCCAAGTTTCATGTTCATAGGGGTTATAATCAAAATTTAATGGTGAGCACTATAAGATAAAGACTTGACTGATCCTCAAAGATCAATGATGTGCATTGAGTCAATATTTCAAGAGTGTATGAGATGAGGTCAACATATTTAATGTTTAACATATGGAATAAGTAAAATATGTGTTAAAGGTCGAGATTAATACAATAATATAAACTATTCATATTTAATCTAAGAATCAAGGACTTGATATGATAGCATGGTGTTCGAGGTTTAACTATCAAATATTTTAATTTAAAAAATGAAAGAGTAATGTCTGGTTTTTTAGCCATAACTTCTTATCTATGTATAATTTAACCATGGTGTAAAAATTAAAATTTTATAGGATCCATAGGTTCATTTTTAAATAATGATTTTAAGGTTTAATTGTGTGTATAGTCAAATATATTGAGGTTTAAAGTTGATTATGTGTTTTTGCATGTTATGCATGTAATTTGAGAAGGGTAATTGAGATAATTCTAATGTTGTTTCAATTTCTAAAGATGAATTATTTATTGGATAATGTTTTATACTCCATTTGGATCATATTTTTTAATTATGAATGTTTGAACAATCATATGTAATATGAAAAAGGTTTAGAAGTCAAATGTGTATTCGTTTATGGTGACTGTGTGCACAAAATGTTGTTTGAGCAAATCATGCTTAAGCAAAAGTGTAATGTGATGGTTTTTGTTAATTAATGAGGACCTATAGATCATGTGGAATGGGTTAATTAGTTATAAAATTTTCTTGTGTTTTAATTTTTCTTGAAGAAGTGTCAAAGATATGAATGGGTCTCCATAGGACCTAAAAGAGATTCAAGCCTATTTGAAAGTGGATTGTGCTTAAGTGTGACCCATGTTAGATGACTTAAGGGTGAAGGAATGTTTTTTTATATGATAGGAAATATTATATTATTTATAATCATGATATATCTATAAATAGTGAAACCAAATGTGTTGGTTTCTAGACTTGTGAGTGAGACATGTGCAAGGTGTTTGTGAAAGGTGTGGAGTGAAAGAGAGGTAGAGTACTAGTTGATGGGTTGATGAGTAGAGAAAATTATTGAATATGTGTATGAATTTTAGGTCATATTTATGATGTTATAATAGTGATATTTTACATTGAGGATACGTGAAGAGGTCTGAGTGTGCATATGAGGATAGTTTGAGTGAAGAATAAGAGAGACTATGGCATGCCTATATGAGAGGCATGTATGAGATAGAGAGGAAGTTTATGCAAGGTTAGATAATTAGAGATACATCATCAGGTGTTGAAGACATATTTTATAAGATAACTGAAAGGATGGTATAAAGGAGTTGATATTTCTTACGGTTAGTTGTTCCTTGTGAAACAAGTGTTTCACTAAAGGCCTTTGGTCAGGAGGATATGATCAAGGCTTGATGGTCTGAAGGATTTGAACAGTCTCTTGATTGTAATTTATTATATGACATGTATTCCATGTGTTTCAGGTTGAGAGTACATTTTCTTCTCCATGAGAGTTTCCCATAGGAATTATGTGTTATGTGTTTGATCTTGTGTATGCATTGAATGTCTCTTATTAATGTTTCTTGATAAATTTGATATATGCTAATTTTATAATAGTTTGAAGGGTTTAGAAATTAAAATGTAATATCTAGCTCACTAATTCACCCTACTCTCTATGATTATACCTCTAATAATTGGTATCAGAGTAGGTCCTTTGGTAAAGGCTTAATAGCTTGAATGCGATCCAAGGTACAATATGGGTAGTCATCAAGGAGGTTTCTCTACTAAGAAAGCACCAATGTTAAATATATCCAATTATGCATTTTGGAGTGTAAGAATGATAACATACATTATGTCCCTAGATTTTGATGTATGGTAATCTATTGTGGATGGTTATGTTGTTCCTACTACTCCATCTAGTGTTGTAGACAAGAAGTTGTTTGAGAGTAATTCTAAAGAAATGAATGCCATCATTTATGGTCTTACAAAGACCAAGTTCACCAAGATAATCTATTATAAATATGATAAAAAAATATGGGATAAAATGTAGATAATTTATGAAGGAGATTCAAAGGTCAATCTTACTAAGTTATAGACTCATAGAAGCCAATTTAAAAGTCTCAAGATGAAGGAAGAAGATTCTATGGCATCCTTTCTATATAGAGTTGATGAGATTGTGAACACTATCAGAGGTCTTGGAGAGAACCTTAAAGAGACTATTATAGTTAAAAATTTATTAAGATCTCTATCCCTCAAGTTTTATCCAAAAGTGTTTACCATAGAATAAAGTCATGATTGATCTTAATTGAAAATAGATAAATTCCATGAAACCCTTACTGCCTATGAGACGAGGAAGAATGATGATATACCACCAAATAAAGAAGTATCATTAAAGACATAAATGAATCCAAAGAAAAAGTTTCAAGGTAAGAAACTTGAGAAGGATGACATTTATGATATCTATGAGGATGAACTAATTGCTTTGATTTTAAGGAAATTGAAAATAAGATCAGGAAACTATAAGGGTAAACTACCCCTCAAATGTTTCAATTGTGGAGAGGTAGGACATTTTGCTAATAATTTCCTTCATAAGTATAAGAAGTATGATGATGAAGAGCATGATCAAGTTCATGATGATGGAAAGATATCATTCAATTCTCTTAAAAGAAAAAATGGATTCAAACAAGAAGTACTTCAAGGACAAGAAGAGTCTCTAAACCCAAAGAAGATTACAACTCATTAAATGAGAGTGAAGTCAGTGACTCAGAGTGTGATCATGAAGATGATGTTCCTATTGAAGATGAAGATCTATTCATAATTTAGGAAGGTAGTTTTTCACATCAAAAAAGGTCTACTTGGAGTGATTCAGATGATGATGAAGATGAGGTGGACTATGAGACTACATTGAAAAATTTTATTAAAGAATTGAAGATTGATAAGAAGATCAATAATAAGATGAAATATAAACTCAAAGACTATGAGGAATAATTTAGTGTGTATGAGGCAAGAATTAATGAAGACACAAAAGAGAATAAATAAATAGTCAAGCATCTCAGTTGTCAATTATAAATCATTTTTACAAGCCTGAAAGATAATGAAGATGATTGCTCAAGGTATACTTCTTAGATTGTATCTTTGAAAGATGAGTGAGATAATTCTACAAGCAAAGTGAAATAATTTATAAAGTTTGATAAGATTTCTAATGATTTGGATAATCTCATAGATAGTCAAAACTATGCTAGTAATAGATATGGATTGGGTTTTAATGAAGAGCCCAAAATTATTGTTGGTGTTATATATTTGCACCCTAATTGAGAAAGTGACTATTCAAGTCCTTTTGCTCAAATTGAATCTAACATGGGACTGATCTTAGGATTTGGGTATCCTATTAATGGATTATACCTTTGGAGAAGGTTGGCTTCCTTTTGGATTTATCACCTAAACTAGACCTAATCTAACACTTACTTGGAAAATAGATAGAGAGATATAACAATATAAGAAAACATGTAGAATGGGGTGATGAACTAGTAATTAGAATACTTATTATTTACGCAAGACACACGATGAGACACATTCAAGAACAAATAATATTAGTCCCACATGAATATTTCACAATAAGGCATGAATCAATTATTAAACTAGCATGAGAGGGTAGACATCCAATTTCAAGCTAAATAAAAAACTATAAATTATACTTACAATGACCTATGAGAATTACCAAATACTTCATGAAGGTGAGAAAACTTAGACATAGATAAGGAACATATATTCACTTAACTACAGTACATGATTTCATTGAACACACTTCAATCTAACTTGAAAAATGATAGAATTTGGTATTTATTACATCAAAAGGTGTCAAAATACAAATTTTGGTGTTGCCTAAGAAAGCCAAATCATAAAAGTCTATTTCTCTAAAAATTAAAAAATATTTCCTTTTAAAAAGCATTAAGATAAATATACATGTGGTCGAAGTTGTAACATATATAGAGAAAAGGAAGACCAAGAGGGAACTATGATGTATTAGCACAAGTTTGAGGATGTTGACTCATGAAATTATCAACAAGGATCAAATTATGTAAAAGAATTTAAAGCACATTACCCTTATCTAACTAAAAATTCTCCTTCTTAGAACTCCATTTCTTTATCTATCTAATTTGTTGATGAGGACCAAATCTTGGAATTGATAGAATTATGCCACATCTACTTTAGGTGGCCAACTATACCTGTTTATCAAAAATGTGATCCTAATGATAGGAAAAACACCTCTTCATGATCATTTTTGCATATGAATTTTCTCCAATATCGAACATAGGTCCATTATAAGTGAAAATCAATCCAATTATTGGTTTTCACACAATCACAATATCCATAAAAACTTGTAAACTACATGACTTTGCTTTGTAATCATTGGTCCATCTTCGATCTCTATATTTGGTCCAAATTGACCTATTTTAACTATAGATCCCTATGAGAACTGAGAAGTTATTTTATATGAGGATACTTCATTTAAAAGTAATGAACATGTCAATATAATGACTCTATAATAGAGTTGACAAGTTCTAAGTTATCGACTAGAGGTCCTATTTAAACTTAAATGGAAATGGAGCCTTATCCTTAACCATCTTACCTATATGAATATGCATAATCTATGGTTTTTATTAAGATTTAATGGAAATGGGATGATACTATAATACCTTATCTACCTCGATCAAAAATGGCTACTTTGGTTTGACCTTATCGATCGAATATTATTTGGGCCAATCAAATTACTCCAACCTATCTTCATTACTATTGGCCTCACAGATCCCTACTATCAGATCTTGACCTTGTTGACCTCTTATGAACCATAGGATCAAGTTTATTAATGAATATAACCCCTTTATTTTCTACCACTAAAGATTCTTTGACATGTTGAATTGATCACGTACTATTAGATCATAATGGACGAAGCAGTGTTGATCATTAATTTACTTGAACCCACTTTCTTATCAATCCCTACACTTAATCAAATCATTAGTATGAATTAATGAGGTCCATTGATCTAGGCTTAGATCCACCTTTTATTATTAAATACACACTATTGGATTTTGTTCTAATGGATCTGTACCATCAAATCATACCAAACTTGTAGTTCTTTAAAGGGTTTTAACCTAGGGACCTTTTGACTAGTTTGATCCCTAGTGTGAACATTATATCTTGTTTATCATAATGTGAGCTCATATTTACCATAAAATATTTCTCAACTTTAAACATTTTAAGGACTTTTTGAATCCAAATGGTTATTTTGTGAAGCTTAAATTTGACACTTGTGTGAACATCTTATGATATAAGTCCAACATTAAACACTTAGATCTCGAGATAGAAAGATCATGTGGACATAAAACTTGTAAATCATGTTCTTAGTATGGATAAATTAATCACACTATAATATCCTAGTTGGTTATTATTTTTAAGTGGACTTATAAAATACACAAGGTAACTAGTCCATTCATTTTTGCATGACATCTTAGTAACTAGTCCATTCTTTAAAATTGTATAGTTTATCTTTTGCTCAATCTTTTCAAGGTTGTGATGATCTTTTAAGACTTGTGAAACTCAGTTCATTCTCATAAATTATTTGGACAGCATAAAATCTATTTGGATCCCTCATCTATAATTGTAGACATGTCCCTTTAAGATCAATTAGACCACTCTTTAAGTTTGATTAAAGTGTTTCAAAAGATTTGTAAAAAACTATATGATCTTCACTTGAGGTCTTGCTTTTGACATTGGGTCACTCTTCAATCATGATCTTGCTTAGATTTTTGACTCTTAGACTTGGCATATTTTGATATGTAGACCAAATTTGGTTAACATCTTTGGTGACTTGGCTAGACACATGCCTGCTATGATTGATAACTTGGACCATCTCTATGAATCTTGGATAATTAACATGATATATAGACCATTTAAATTTGACTTCAAGACATCCTCTTGACTTTCAAAGACAAAGAATTATAACAAATAGGGAAAAAACAATCTTGAAAGGGAAACTAACCTAATAAAGCAAAGGTAACTAATCTACTAAACAACTGTGGAAATAAAACACTTATTTGGGATAAAATAAAGGAAAATATTATGTTAGAAAAACATTTAGAAAAAAAAACTATATGCAGGGAACTTAACTTCCTTCATAGTAGTGCTTAAGATGTATTCCATTAACTAGGATAGGAATCTCTTCACCATCCATATTTTCAATCTAGAAGGCATTGTGAGATTAGAAACTAGAGATTGTGTATGAACCACTCCAGAGAGAATCAAATTTTCTGTGGGTTCTTGGCTTAGTTCTATCCTCATTGCACTTTAGGACCAAATCTCTTTCTTGGAAACCCCTTGAAGAAGTTATTTTATCAAATGATCTCTTTACCATTTCTTGATGGGCTTCCATGGACAACATAGACTGATGCCTTATCTCTTATATCTCTATGAGCTCAACATATCTAACTTATATTGGATCATTCTCTAAAAGCTCATTTTGATGCATTAATTCCAAAGTAGGGAGTTCAAGAGAAATTCTTGGTTCTTTACCATATACTAGCTTATATGGAGAATTATCTATTGAAATTTTATAGGTGATTCTATCAGCTCACAGAGATGACTTCAACTTGAGATGCCATGATCTTTGATTGTCTTCAATTGTCCTCCTAATGATTTTCAACAAATTCTTGTTAGTGGATTTAGCAAGGCCATTACCTTGTAGATAATAGTTTGATAAATTATTGAGAAAAATAATATGTTTAACTACCAATTGATTGATATTAGACCCAAAAAAGACATCTTTATCAAAAAGTATAGTTAAAGGGACTCCAAATTTGGTAAGCAACCCTTCATATATATTTAAAACATTGGTTTCATTGAATTCTTTTAATGCCACTACCTCTATCCATCTAGTAAAATAATATATGGTAGTTAGGATCTAATTTTGTCATGATATTGAAGGGGATTAATAAGACCAATAAATACCAATAGCCATTAGATAAAGGGTTGATTCACTAAAATTATTTAGAGGTAAATATTCAAGCTTCATCTTTCCAACAAACATAGCATATTATCTTCATTTCCTAGTCCATGCATGACAATCACCAAATATACTTGGCCAATAATACCCACCTATCATTATCTTGTGGGATGTGATCCTTGCTGATTAACATCCTTCACCATGTCCATCATGGAATTTTTCAAGTAATCTCTATGTTTGACCTAGTTCTATAAACCTTAGTAATATGCCATTGATATCCTTTTTGAATAACACATTATCAACAAGAAGAAAAGGAATTGATTGTAATCTAAAATATCTCCTCTTTGAAGGTTTTAAATGAGAAGGATCTTACCATATCTTAGAACCAATAATAATATGAGGTTTGATTGATTGAAATTTCTTCATTATTTGACACCATAACCACCCCATTAGTCTCTTGAATATCTTGGGCTAGATTTTCACAAAGTCCTTTGCCTCTTACCAGCTTTGTGACATATATCTCAACATCATATTCCATAACCTTGGTTATCCAACCAACTCTCTTGTCATTTATATCCTTGTTCAAGATGAAATCCTTGACACTTGGATGTGCAACCTTAAAATATATCTTATTATTGGACAATAAGTACCTAAACTTTTTAAGAGACCTTATGATTAAAAGTACATGCTTCTCAAAAAAATAATACCTTGTTTCATATTCTTCTAAGCCTTGACTAAAGAAGGTTATTGGTTGCTCTATGGTCTCTTTATTTTGCTGCATGAGAATACCTGAAATTGTGTCAATGTTAGCATAGGTATATAATAAGAAATCCTTTATGAAGTCAAGATTGAGGAGTGTAGGAGCACTAGCTATAGCTTTCTTGATCTCTTCAAAGCTTATTACTCATTTATACCAACTAAAACCCTAACCCTTATTTAACATGGTATGAGTTGCCTAGATAAAGTAGAAAAATTTAAAATTTATCTCCTTATGAAATTGATCTTGCCTAAAAAGCTTTACAAGGTTTTCTTGTGTTTAGTGAAGAAAAGTGAAAGAATTGAGTCTATCCTATCAGGATATATCTTATACCATGTTTTGAAATTTAATGTCTAAGAAGCCTACCTTCATGAATAGATAAAACACATTTTTGGGATTCAAAGACACTCCAAATTTCCTACATATTTCAATTACCTAGTTGAGGTGAATCATATGTTCATCTACATTGTTAGATAAAACTGTTATATCATCCAGTAAGGAGACCTTGTAATGCAATATCCATAGCTTTCTATAAATTTATTCTAGCATTAGATAAACTAAAAGGTATCAATCTATATGCAAATGTCACCCACTTTTTGGTGAAGGCTATTTTGAATTATTGTTCTTCTTTGACCAAAATCTAGTTATAACCACTATAGCCATCTAACAAGGAGAACCTTTCTAAATCTACAACTAGCTATAAAATCTATTCCATTGATGGAAATGGGTAGTGGTATTTAAGAGAGGCCTTTTTCAAGTCATAAAATTCAACACATAATCTTATTTCACCATTGTTTTTCCATACTAGAGGTTTGCCACCTAAGAAATATTAAAGTTGGCTCAATGAGCTTATGTAGTTTAGTGCTAATCAAAGGTTCAAGATTTGGGTTAATTGGCCTTTATATTTGTTTTATTGGCCTAGTGTCATCTTCTAACTCAATGTTATGTTGATATATAATTAGATTAAATCCTTTAAGGTCATTGTATTGTCATGCAAAGACATATGCAAAACTTGAACATAACTTAACAAAAGTGTCTTTCTCTGATGATGTGTGAACTTTGCCCAATTGTAAAGTCTTACCAGTTGAAATCTCTAAATTTTTATGGTGTTCTTCCTTGGTTGATAAATAAAAATTTTCTTTTCTCAATTCATCATCTCTATTGAATATGTTTTCAAGGGTGATCAACCCTTTAGGAAACTTATTTGTCTTTAATTGCACAATCTAGTCACCATATTGTTGCAAATGTTTTTCTTGGTTTTTTGAGGAGATTTCAACTTCCTCTTGTAAGAATATAAAAATTTGAGTATCATATTCAAATACTTTCCAACTATCATTTTTTCTGGGATAGAATGTCTTACCTTGATGTGTGACTAATTTTTTTCATTTTTTATGTCATCTAGGATACTAAATTATGATCCAATGGTAGCCAATCTATCTACATGTTTGTTCTTATTATTAATATATCCTAAATATTGAAAGGTTTAAAGTATTAAAATAGGTCCCATACTCTATTATTATATAAACTAAGTATTGGGTTCTTTCATATATTAAGTCCCCTTACTTGGTGAACTACCAGTTCACTATCTCCAAAAACTTCTAAAGAATTGACCTTCATCTTTCTTACCCATTACAAACCATGCACTAGTGCTTTATATTCATTAACATTATTAGAAAAACTAAAATAAACTTAAGAGAAGAAAAATACCTTTGATTGGTTGTAAAAATTAATAACATTTCATCTTCAGTACCATGTTTGTTCCTATATCCATCAAAATATAGTTGCCACAGTCCATCACTAGGTTGATCATCTTTCATCAACATTGAAATTGGTGCATAATTTTCATGAATATAATAGAAAACAAGTCCTTATTATTCAATTAAATTTTATGGATCATGTCGATGAAAATTAAAGGCCCATTCATCAAGAAAAAGATTT
Organism: Torreya grandis; assembly: GCA_037957365.1. Taxonomy (NCBI): domain Eukaryota; kingdom Viridiplantae; phylum Streptophyta; class Pinopsida; order Cupressales; family Taxaceae; genus Torreya; species Torreya grandis. Next base: position 332,711 of record JARHVA010005552.1, read on the forward strand.
GGGACTCCATCTAGAGGTGATTTAGTTTCTACCTCACTATTTTCTAGTACCTTGTTTGAGATAACATAATAGTGTTCACCATACTTGGAATATATGGCTCTAAATTAAAAATTAAAATAGGTTTAGAACATATTGTTACCTTAGTACCATAACTGGTCTTGAACATTAAATAGGTCTAATCAACTGATAAATATCCTCCAATCTTTTAAGTAAAGTCTCTTGATAGACACATGGAAAAATAAGATGGTAAATCCACTACAACTACATCTTTATAAATAATAACATTGGGGAAATCAAGTAATGTAAGTTTTAGATATTTTATTATGCAAACTATCTTTTTTGGTGACCCATCTAATTGAAATACTCCTTTGGTATTTGGCTCTTAGATAAGACTAAGATTATCTATAATTTGTTTGGGCTTAACAGTTTTGCTAGACCCACTATCTACCATACAATTATGGACTAAGTAGTCACCTACTATTAAAGAGAGATAAATGGGAGGGTTTTGTTTTATTTGACATTTTTTTTTTCCACCTTTGTCATGTTATATACCTATTGATTAGGTTGTTTGATTTGCTAGTCTAAATTGGCCAAGATAACTCCCTATTTATCAACTAATTCATTAGATACCTCAAGATTTGAAAGATTTTGATTAAGCATGTCCACTTATCCTATAATGGAAAGGAAATCCTAGAAGCTAATGCTAAAATTTGATTTCTTCATTTGATTTATTATGCTGATTGAGGCTCCACTAACCTTTGGCTATAACTTTTGAGCAACTTTTTGTTCTCTAGTTAGAGGTATTTGGGGAACCTTCATTGTCTCTAAATTTTGAATCTTCTATGCTATACGAATAATAAATTTATCTATGACACTCTTGGGAATAAAATTATGAAACAATAAAAGTATTTCTCACATCTTAATCTTCCTCAACCTCTCTTTTTTTAGCTCTAGTCAGAGTTGTAACTTGACCATTTATGTTTCTAGTTTCACCAACTTGGTTGAATGTAATATGATCATCCAATTCCCAATTAACATTAATATCATTAGGATACCCTAGAACTTGTTGAGATTCTCCTTATAATTCCATATTCATGTCTTGATACTCACCACCTTGAAGAGATAACTCTTCATGTATCATTTGTGGCATAGTAATATCTTGTGATACCAAGGCTTGATTTTGAGTGTCATTTGGATTGGAAGGCTTCCAACCTAAATTGTAAATCAAATTATTTTAAGGAATAATATCTTTTAAATTGGAATGTACATTAGTATCAATATTTACATATGGCTTAGTTTGGGTTATGGTTCATTGATTTTGATAAGTCTGCCTGTTATCCTTGAGACCTTGATAAGGGGGTTGTTGGTTATTGAAAGATTGATAAGTGTTATAGTTTTGCTACTGATAAGGTCTACCTTGGTATTGTTATCTCTTGAGTTGAACAATATCATTTCCAAAAGCTTGTAACATGATTTTTAGATCACCAATGTCATTAGATTGATTATAAGGGGCTACAACTTGGACTTTTGGGGATGGAATAGGGGTTATAGATGGAATTTAAGGAACTTGAGGAGGAGGAACATGTTGCAATTATAGAAATATGGGAATTAGAGTCCTTGGAGCTAGGTTAATAGCTTGTGTTAAGCTATTTTATACACTTATTACAATTTCATAGGTATTTGTCAAGGTATTACCACCCATAGACTATATCATGACACTTATATCAGAAATAAAGGACTTAAGATAGTATATAAATGCATACTATAGAGATGTTATAACCAATAAAAGGATCATAGTCCATGTATTTTGGAATCTAACATTAAAATCAGACATTAACTCATGGGGGTACATTTATATGGCAATTAGTTATTCAACAAAGGATAGATGATCAAACTTGTCTTAAATTACCTAACTAAGGTTGCACCTAACTCATCCCAATTAGAAATGGAAGTCAAAAGGAGGTTCCTATACTATTTCAATGCTTTTACTTTTAAGGAGGTAGTAAGTAGTTTGATAGCCACATTATCTTGAGTAACATTATGAATAGAACATAGATTGGAAACATCTTGGATATACTTAATAGAAGTAGTTTTATGTAATTGTCCTAAGAAGAAAGGGATAATTTTAGGGTAGACATTATTATTTCATCATACTAGGATAAATTCAAGGGACTACCCATATTAAATGAAACAAACACTTGATTTTGGATAGCCATCTAGGAAAAATGGGTTTTGCTTATGGGGACAATAGATTGTTATAAAACAATAGGATGACCAGGAGATGAATGATTTTTTTGAGGATAAGGTCTTATAATATTTAATATTTATCTTTTATAAGTAGAAGGAAATTCAATATTTTCAAAAGGATTACCTTTACTTGATGAGTTTGTTGTAATTTTTGGCATGAAAACACTATCTAAAAGATGCTTTGAGTTATAAAACATGAAGGATATTCAACTTTTTATGATAGTAGATGTCTCTTCCTTTTACAATTTTTTCTTCTCAATATTCAAACTTTAATTATGACAAATAATATATCCCATAGGGCATGCTAAAATTGTTAGTGTTCTAGATTTGTACCTAGCTAAGAAGGAGATTATTCAGGTCTTCTTACTCAAATCTAGTTCAACATGGGACTGATCCTAGAATGTGGGTATTCTAATAATGGATCAGACCTATGGAGAAGGTTGACTTCCTTTTGGATCTATCACCTAAACTTCACCTAATCTAACATTAACTTTGAAAAGAAATAGAGAGATACAAAAATATAAGAAAACATGTAAAATGGGGTGATGCAACAATAATTAGAGTACTTATACTTTCCACAAGACACACTATCAGACACATTAAATACCAAAGAAGATTAGTCCCACATGAATATTTCACAATAAGGCATGAATTAATTATTAAAATAGCATGAAGGGGAAGACATCCAATTTCAATCTAAACAAAAAACTATAAATTATACTTATATTAACCTATGAGAACTACCAAATAGTTCATGAAGGTGAGAAAACTTAGACATAGATAAGGAACATAAATTCACTTAACTACAATACATGAGTACATGGAACACCCTTCAATCTAACTTAAAAAATGATGGAATTCAGTCTTTATCACATCAAAAGGTGTCACAATATAAATTTTAGTGTAACCTAAGTAAGCCAAATCATAAGGGTTTATTTCTCTTAAAATTTCCATAGATCTCCTTCTAATTTTTTTTATAGAGAGATCTACATGTGGTAGTTGGAAAATATATAGAGAAAAGGAAAAGAGAGAGGGAACTATGATGTATTATCACAAGTTCAAGAATGTTGACTCATGACCTTATCAACAAGGAACAAATTTTGTAAAATAATTAAATTCCCATTACCCTTATCCAACTAATATGTCTCCTTATTGGAACTCCATGTCATTATCTATCTTATCTACTGATGAGAACCAAATGTTAGAATTGATATAATTATGCCACATCTACTTTGGGTGGCCAACTATACCTATTTATCAAAAATATGATCCTAATGATAGGAAAGACATCTCTCCATGATCATGTTTACATATAAATTCAATCCAATATCAAACATAGGTCTATTATAGGTGAAAACCAATCCATTTATTGGTTTTCACATAGTAACAATATCGATGAAAACCTAGAAACTACTTGACTTTACTTCGTAATCACTGGTCCATCTTTGATCTTTATATTTTGTCTACATTGACCTATTTTTCCTCTAGAGCCTTTTGATAACTGAGAATTTATTGTGTATGAGGATCCTAAATTTAATTTTAATGAACATGTCAATGGAATGACTCTACAATAGTGTTGACAAGTTCTAAGTTATAGACTAGAGGTCCTATTTAAAATTCAATAGTGATGTAGCCTTATCCTTAACCATATTAATGTATGACTATGTTTTATTTATGGTTTTTGATCGAGATTTAATGATAGTGGGATGATATTCCAAGACATTATTTTCCTTGATTGAAAATGACTCCATTGGTTTGACCTTGTCTATTAAATATTGCTCAAGCCAATCAAATTGCTCCAACCCATCTTCATTCCTATCAGCTTCATAGATCCCCACTATTAGATCTTGACCTTGTTGACCTCTTTCATACCATAAGATCAATTTGTATGAATGAATATAGGTCATATATTTCTTGCCATTGAATATATTTTGACATGTTCACTTGATCACAAACCATTAGATCATAATGTGTGAAGTAGTGTTGATGATTGATTTACCTAGAATCACTTTCCTATCAATCCTTATGCAACATCATATCATTGGTATGAATTAAAGTGGTCAATTGATCTAGGTTCAAACCCACCTTTTATCAGTGAAAGCACACCATTATATTTTTTTCTGATTTATCCATACTATTGGATCATGCCCAACTTGGAATTTTTTAAAGGGTTTTAACCTATGGACCTTTTGACTAGTTTGACCCCTAGCACAAATGTTAGATATTGTTTATTAGAATGAAGGATCATGCAGACCATTATATCTTTCTCAACTTTAAACCTTTTAAGGACTTTTAAAATTCAAATGACTATTTTGTGAAGCTTAAAATTGACACTTACATGGATGTCATATGTTGTAGGTACAACTTTAAACACTTAGATCTTGAGTTAGAAATCTCATACAAACATGAAACTTATAGATCATGTTCCTAACATGGATAACTCCATATTTATATAATATCTTGGCTGGTGATGCTTTCTTAGTGGAATTATAAAATTCATAAGATAGCTGGTCCATTCATTTCTACATGATGTCCTAGCGACTATCTGGCTCTTTAAACTTACATAGTCCATATTTTTCTCAATATGTTTAAGGATTTGATGATATTTTAACACTTATGTAACCTAGTTCATACTCCTAAATTATTTGAACACCATAAAATTATCTTGGATCCCTCATCTACAATTGTAGACTTGTCTTTTGAAGATCAATTAGATCATACTTTAAGTTTTCTTAAAGTGTTTCCAAATATTTGCAAAAAAACTATATGATTTCCACTTGAAGTATTCCTTGTGACATTGGGTCATTATTCAGTCAGGATCCTACTCAGATTATGGACTCTTGGATTGGGAATATTTTGATATGTAGACCAAATTTGGTCAATAATTACTTCTCAAGTTGGCATGAAGGTCAATGAGAGCATGGTGGATCATCCTTTGAAGACAAATAATCAAATAAGGAATAAAGGTGCTAGTAGAATGAATACAAATCAAATAAGAAAACCAAATGCTATGAGATATGTAAATTTAAAAGCTTACCATTATACTTGTAATTAGTTTAGGCATAGATCTAGAAATGTACAAGACGTGTTAGAAATGAATTTAATTAGAACTATAATGGGGATAATCAATCAAAATGTGTGAGTAAGGTTGAGTGCTTCAACTATCATGATGTGGGACACTTTGAAAAGCATTATCCATTTTAAGGTAAGGCAAGTTGAGTTTCCTTAAATAAATATTGAGTGTTATAGATGTTATTAACTATGAGACATTGTAAGATTTTATCCAAATTTGGTAAGATAGAATGATCTTCTTGCAGAAGGTATGATGTGCTTCAACTGTGAAAAGAGACGTCACATTGCTAGATTATGAAAGCAAAGTCTTATAAGTTAGAATAGGTTAAATCAAGATCCTAGAGTACAAGGAAGAAGGCAAGTTAACTCATGGAATCCAAAGGTGGTAAGTGTGAGTCATGATGAGTCTAAAGGACCAAGTAATCTATTTGCTATGGTATAGAATGTTTTAGAAGTTGAAGAGTGCTAAGGGCTCTCATTTTATGCTCATATTGAGAATGAAGATACCAAGCTCAAGGAGAAGACCAAGATACTGGTTATCTCTAGTAATGAGGAATGTATGGATCCAAGTGAACATCCTACTATTACTAAAAATGTATCATGTAAAGAACATCAATTGTCTCTACCTAGTGATGAGGTTCCAAGCTACAAGGTTGATTATTCAAATGTAAAGGTATGCTAAGATTCTATAGTTACTCCATGTGTTGTCAATTTTATCTTAGAAGATAAGGATAGTGATATAGAAAAGGAGCTAGTTGTCATAGTTCAAACTAAGAAGAATAAAAAAACAAGAGCAAGATTTCTTATAGCTATAAGAGGATTCTTGTGGTTACTGAGGAGATGAGGGCCACTCTTAAATTTACTTTATTTTATAGAATTATGGTGAAAAGGATGTCTTTGTCTATGCTTCTTAAGAGAATCCTTTTAGTAGAGAAGGTATTATTGTTTTGATGTTCATCAGATGGTCCTAAAAGGCTAGAGATGATTTTTTTCCGTTGGAATAGGTATGTCCAGATGGAAGATATGTTGTGGTGATGTCAAAATGATGTCATAGTTATATATGGTCAGTCTATAAGGTCAGATTAAAGGTTTTCAAGTGGAAAAAGAGAATTTGTGATTTTTCAAGATTATATTTTTACATATAAATGTATTTTTACTTTATTCTAACATGATCTAGGTGGTTATGTGGTCTGAAGGTATGTTGAAGTCAAATTGGATATTTTTATTTTGCTCTCAAGTTTCCTAATTTGTGCTTAAAATTATGCAGGTCCTAAAATGGATTATAAGTTTTATAGGTTATCAAATATTTGGATTCTCAAATCTTTGTCCCAAAGTGTGTGATGGGTGTCTCTAGGTGTGTAAGAAGTTTTAGAGGTGTGTGTTAACCAGAAGGAGGTTTGTTGACCTTGTTTGTTTTAAGTTTCTAGGGTTTTGGGATATGATAGAAAACTCATCCACCTTATTATTATAGGTCTAAGGACTTTTAATAGGTTTAATAGGCCAAATGGGTTACCAAATCAAGATTCACAGAGATTTTAAGGTTTGTGGTTTGCAAGTTATTCAAGCTTTTATCAAGATGGAAGCCTGACTAGTAAGTTGGTTTGTGAAGGAAGTATATTTCAAAGGATGATATAGGTGATGAAAATTGGTTTTATTTAGTATGCATACAATAATTCTCCATATATGAATTTTCAATTCTTGAAGATGTGTCTATTGAAATTTATGATCTTTACAAGTTTTAGGTAGGGCTACAAGGAGTCTAGACAAGCCTAGTCTTGAAGATGTGCTTTTTATTCATTTTATCCAAAAGATAAAGGAAAGATTATTTCAAGGTTAGTTATCAAGTTTTTTTATTTCATGTTTCCTATTTGGTGAGTGGTATGAAGTTTTTTTGGTGGTCCTTGAGGTGGCTTGAGAGAGAAGGCTAGTAAGTCATGCAGGGGCATCCCATGAGGACCCCAAAATTGTTTCAATATTATCCTTAGATAGTCTAATTAGAGTATTATAGGTTATAAAGGTCATAATAGGTCCATATGTAGAGTATAGGATCCTTTTAGTGCATGAAATTCAAATTATACCTTTTCCTACCAAAAATTCCTTTTTGAAAATTTGAATATTGTGAACCCTTCCTGAGGAATTTTGTGTAGTGTATAAAGGTGACAAGCTATGTCAAGCATTTATGAGGTTTAGGCATTGTAAGAGGTCTAAAAATATGCTATTTAACCTATTTTTATGGTTCAATATGTGATATTTTGTAAAAAATAATAAAATGCAATGTAACCCAAAAGACTTCTATGTGGAAAAGGTGGCAAGAAACAATTATATGCATATATGGGGAGTGTAGATTCAGTTTTAGATTGTAGACAAGAGATTCCATTATAATATAGCAATGGAAGATGAATATAAAGTTTTGTATGAATAAATTTATGGAGTTTATAACCTATGTTGTTGAAAGGATGAATTTTAGACCCTACTTGAGGTATAATTGTTGACTATTTGAAGGAATACAAAATAGAGAAGATCCTTGTTCTTGAAGGAGAGTAAACAAACATTGTTTTGAGGTATTCTATTGTTGTTTCAGACTATGTCTTATGTGATAAATGTTCAAATGGAATTTGGTAATGGTTATATGTGTTATTTAATGAGTTGTGATTGCATGTTGAGAACATAGTGATAAATAATGATAATGAAGCATTGGTATTTAGATTTATTTATACATAGCCCTTGTTTGTGTGATTTTCCTATTTTGTAAATTGTGTGTTTGTTTTTATTAATAATTTGTTACTAAATCAATTATCAAGACATTTTATATCTATCTACAAGTCCTTAATATTTTTCAAATAATGTGTAGAGAAGAAAAGACATGAAAAGTATTGAGTTTGAAACTAGTAATTAACCCCTATTTTTGTGATGCACTTTAGCAAAGTGGATTGAGTTTTGGAATATTGAAAGGAAAAAATAAAATGATTTATTGGAAAAGGTTATATATTGTAATGGTAAGTATGTAGAACATGCGCTAAATTTATTTACAACTTATATTGCTTAGCATTGTAGTTTGATCATACACATAGAACATAGGCCTGTTGGGTATTCCTTTTTATGCATAATCAAGTGTAATTGGGATATGAAAATTATAATAGTGGATTAATTAGTGGAATATAATGGTTGGATTACTTTCCTTAGGTTTAGATAGACCTTCTAAACCCATTTTTTTCCTTTGAATCATTCTAAGTTATTTATAAATGAATTGTAACTACACTCAGGTTAGTATCGGGTCATGGAAGCCCTAATCTAGGGTTTGGACAATTTAATGAGTTCCCATTATTAGTTTTAGATGAAACTTTGTGAAAAACTCAAGTTTTATGTGTTTAAATATATTTTAAAAACTTCTTGGTGAGAACATACATATAGGTATGGAAATGCGAGACTGAGTGTAAAAGAACCCTATGAGACCTAATTCGGGTAAATAGAGGTAAGAATAAAGTTTAAAAATTGAATTAAGTAAAGAGTTAAGGTCTAATATTTTGTGGATAAATAAAGTGAAATAGAGGGTATTTATAAAAGTTATTTTTTTCTAAAGTACTATGGTCCAGACTAGTATATATCAAGAAAGCCCAAAAATAGGGTTAGAAGGACTGATAGAAAAGTATGCAGAGTTGTGTAAAGGGAAGAGTTGAGGTCTAAATGATGTTGGTATGTTTTAGATTGAGAAAAGAGGGATAAGGATATATATAAAAACAAGATTTAGTATATGGAAACCAAAAAATTATCAATTGAACCTAGAATCATTACATGAAGACTGAGCTTAGAAATCATTGTCAAAGGGAAGTTAAATTAGAAACAAGGATAAGTGTGATAGAATTGGTATATAATCTACATTAGTAAGCTTATATGGAATTCACTCATGGTTTATGGAGATATGAAGATGATAAAATGATGAAATGGCTCAAAAATCTTAGGGTGGGGTCCCTTTCAAATGTTTCTTTGTGAATTCCATCAGATGTTAGTGTTTTGTGTGTTCTGTCTTCATTGGTTGCAATGCTTGGTTTAAAAAGAATGTTGGCATGTAGCAAGAAGGATGTTTTCAAGACAAGAAGAGGTAGTATCAAGGTAAGGGGGAGTTTGTATCATATTTCTAAGATTGTCCTTTTTTTATAGTCTTTTTAGGTCCTTAGGATCAGTTGGTGCCCACTTTGTCATTGTGTCAAAGGGGGAGAAAGTTATTATTATGAGAGTGATTGAAGAGAGAGAAGGAAGGTGAATTGTATGATGTGTGTTGACATAAATGACAAAGGGGGAGTTTTTTGGAGAGTTTTAAATGATGTAATTTTGATGTAATGGAGGTGTCTAGGTGAGTGTATGAATTTTGTTGCTACTCTAAGTGACAATGATAAAGTGTGCAATGTGCTTGTTCTAGTATACTTGAAAGAGGATTGGTTGATCTTTAATTTTGGCATGGTTAGAGATGTTCATGGATGATTATGGTTATTTGAACATGTGAAATGGGTATTATAAAATGTCAAGGATGATTGGATATATTGTGTGCATATGTGGAATTCATCTGGTAATCCATAGTTTTCATCTAGATAGTTTGGGTCTAGTGGCAAAAAATCTGAGTCAGTAGTTTGCTAACATCACCATTGTCATGTGTTGATGAGTCAAGGGGAGTTGGTCATATGGTTATGATAAAATTACTCCCTAGTTTTTATGTATAAAGTCTCAAGTCTTGTAATGAATAAATACAAAATATATTCAAGTGAAAATTTGGGCTTTAAGGCATTTTGGCAATATTTTCCCATAGCCAAATTTGCAATTTAGCAAGAAAAGTTGAGTAATCATTTTGATGGTGGCATATATTGCATTCATAGAAATTTCAAGAGAAGGTTATCGTATGGGTTTTTTTTAATTTTTATTCCTATATGATTTTTAATAAATTTTAGGTCAAGCACTAAAGCACGACAAAAGTTATGCATGTTCAAATTTGGCATCCTAGACAATTTTTTGACATAGTTGGCTCTCTGGCAGAAAATTTGAGTGATCATTTTAATGTCATTATATATCACATATATGAGGGTTATAGGATTATATTGAAACATGGTTGGATTATCCTATGTGAGGATATCGTATGGTCCAAATTTTAGAACATGATCTTGAGTGAAGCAAAATATATGGAGGTGAAAAGTTGGTCTTCTAGGTAGATAACAATGGTCCCCATACTTAGTCTATTTTGCATGATGTTAAAGATCAGGACCAAATGGAGATCTAATATCTCATAGTAAATTGTAAAGTGAATATATAGAGTGATAAACAAGTGAAAGGGGTCAAATGTTTCATTGATTAACATAGATAAATATCAAGATTCTTCTAATATCCAACGGTGCATAGGCAATCATACAGTTTTGATCTATTCGTTCATGTTGAGCGAGATGGTAAGAAGTGCATGATGTTTAATAGTATAAGTGATTATAAGGAATGTGAGGGTACCAAGTGTCATGATCATATGGGTTATAAGTAATATATAATGGTGAGTGATATAATATGAATACCTGGCTGATCCACAAAGATCAATGGTGCATGTTGAGTCAATATTGCAAGAGTGCACAAGATGAGGTCAACATGTTCAAGGTTGAACGTTTGGCATAGGTGAACTATGTGTTAAAGGTTTAGATTACTAAAATAATATATATGGTTAATTTTTAATCTGATAAATGAGGATTTGAGGTGATATCATGGTTTTTGAGGTTTAACTATGACCGTTTGAATTCAAATATTTGAATTTAATAAAGGAAAGACCAATACCTAGTTTTTGAGCCATAACTTTTGATCTATGATTAATTTTGCCATGGTGTAAAAATATAATTTGTATAAGAATAAAATATGAATATACAAATATGAATTTTAAGTTATAATTGTTCTTACAATTAAGGACATTGAGGTTCAAATTTGATTGTGTGTTTGTGCATGTTATGGAAGTAACCCGGGAAAGGTAATTGAGCTTATTCTGATGTTGTTTCGATGTTTAATTATGAAGTAACTAATGGAGCATGTTTAATAATCCATGAGTATTATTTATGTTAATTATAAGGTTTTTAAAAATCATATATATTATGAATAAATTTTAAAAATTCAATGGTGTATTCGCTCATGGTGATTGTGTGCATAAAATGTTATTTGAGCAAATTATACTAAGTAGAAGGGTACTGTGATGGTTGTTGGAACTTAATGAGGACATATAGATCATGTGGCATGGATTCATGATTTTGGAAGAATTAATATTTTATTATTTTTCTTGAAGAAGTGTCAAGGAGATGAATGGGTCTCCATAGGACCTAAAAGTGACTTAGGCCTATTTGAAAGTAGATTGTGCTTAAGTGTGATCCATGCTATATACCTTAAGGGTGAAGGCATGTTTTTATGGCCAACATGAAATATCATGTTCTTAATTATCATTATATCTCTATAAATGGTTAAATGAAATATGTTGGTTTATAGACTTTAGAGTGAGACAAGTGCAATGTGTTTAATAGAGTTGTGGAGTAAAGGAGAGCTAGAGTGCCCAATTGATGAGATGAAGAGCATATAAGATTATTGACTATGTTTATGACCTATAGATCATTTTTATGATGTTATAATAGTGATATTATAGATTGAGGATATGAAAAGAGGTTAAGTGTGCATATGAGGATAGTTTGAGTGAAGAAGAAGAAAGATTGTGGCATGCCTATATGAGATAGAGAGGAAGTTTGTGCAAGGTTAGGTAATCGAAGATCCATAATCAAGCATTGAAGACGTCAATTTCAAGGAGAAAGAGTTCAAATTAGGGTCTAAAGGAGTTTAACTTACTTATGGATAGTTTTTCCTTGTGAAACATGTGTCTTACTAAGGGCCTTTGGTTAGGAAGATATGATCAAGGCTTGTTGGTCTAAAGGATTTAACTAGTCTCTTGTTTGTAATTTATTATAGGAAAATTAGTCCATGTGTCATAGGCTTGAGAGTGGGTTTTATTCCCCATGAGGGTTTCCCATAAGAACTATGTGTTATGTGTTTGATATTGTGTATGTATTGAATGAATGAGCTCTCTTGTTAATGTTTCTTGATCAAGTTAATATATGTTGATTATATAATAGTTTGAAGGGTTTGGAATTGAAATTGTAATATTTGGGTTTAGTGATTCACCCCCTCTTAGTGATTATACCTATAATATCCCTTCTCATGTTGGATTTACTCATATACCTAGCTTTAAATCAACATTAATCTATTTTATATTGGTGTTGATTTGGTGGATCGGTGCCAATTCATTTTGGATCAACACCGATTTGGTTATTTATTTCACTACTTGAAATTTAGACAAATATAATCTTGATCTATAACCTCATACTAATACCTTGCCACACCTACCTTATTATTTATCCTATACCATTTTAGTTTTATGGATTTTGACCCCCTGTTGGTCCCATAGCCTGCATAAGGCATGTAATCTTTTGGGTCTCTCCCCTCAGTGGATCTTAAGAGTGAATTTTATCTTAATAACCATTGTCTATAGGTACCACACACAATATATATCACACTAGAGGCTTTGATCATCCAAGCCCTATCACTTATTCCCTTATTTTACCTTTATTTAATTTCACTTGTTCATAGTTATGCTATTTTATTATGGGATTTGACTCAGGGTATCTCTACCTATATTACCTTACATCCCCTTAGTGTAAAACATATACTACATGCTATGCATCCATGATATTATATCTCATTTTTTTCTACCCATACCATTCCATATTCCATTTTTTAAACTCATCACCTATTCCTTATCCTATGTTGGATCCCAATTTGAGGGCGGATACCTCCTCACATGAACCTAGGGCATTGGACCTCTTTCAATTTTTTTCTTAAGGCACATATTTCATACTAATCCACAAAAAGGGGAAAATGTAGACACTATAATTTTGTATACTATATATGATTTATTACGTGTTATAGGTCATTATTTTAATCTCTTAAATATTCCTATCCTAAAGTTTAGTTTATTTACTATTAGCCACGCAGTAATTTGTTTTTACAAATTACCTTTTCACCTCCCTAACCACCTAAATATATTAAAAACCTAGAGAATCCAAACCTTTTAATCATTTTACCCACATATATCCTCATCCTTGATAACCTCATGCTCATAAATCCAAATTTACCCTCAGTTGGAACAAACTAACATAGATAAATATTTTAGTTACCAAATTGGGTGAATCATTATCAATTCTCCCCCAATCAATGTTGATTCTCCATATCAGGATCAATCCATTTATACCTATCCAACCCTTTCACTTACAGCCCAAAAACTCTAAATATCAAAATGTTTCTTGAATTTTTGGAGAACCAAGGAGGCCTTAGCACCACTCTGTTAGGATTCTAGTATGTAAAATATGCATCCATCATTTTGAGCCTAAGGGACTTCTTGCATTTGCAAAAAGGAATTCATTTTTCTCACAAACAGGTTCAACGTAGCTAGTTGTCTTGTTTATTTCATTTCTCCTTAGTTTTTTTTTCTTCTATCTATTTATCCAACCTTTAGAATACAAAATTTATCCCTATGTGTCTTTTTATTATCCTCTATCATATTTCAAAGTCTATTTTTTAATTAGGTCCAATTTTAGATAGAATCGATGCTGATTCATGTTGAATCGACATTGATTCTTCATAATTGACACCGATCCCATAGGATCGACATCGATCCACTATACTTAATTTTTTTAAAAACCAAGCCTTTTATTTTATTACATTATCTTTAAATCATTATGATTTTCTATCATTTTAAACATGGCCTTGTTATGTAAATGACTCTACCCAACATTGTGCACAACGTCATTAATATTACTAATCTTCTTATAGTATCTCAACCCTTTTCATTAATCAAAATAACATAGTCTTCGAGATAGTACTTTATCTCATTATTTACTCTCCCTCTATTGAAGCCACTAATGACTAACTTAATGTTATACAAGAGGATGTGAATGCTACCATTACTTATTGGGATGAATAGTTTGCTTACATTGATAGCTTAAATTCAAGATTAAATCATAATCATTATTGATATTATATCTTTATCTTTTATAATTTTAGTGTTGATTTATCCACTTAACTATAAAAATAGGGAGCTAACATCCACTTGAGAAAGTTCACAACTTCTCAAGACTGGTTCCTAACTAGGTAGCTCACCCATCTATTTATTAATCTATTTTTATCTACGTTATTTATTTGTGTGTAGGTTATTTTTCTAAGCCAAAAGAAAGTTATCTCATTTGTTTGATTCAAACAGTATGTAATCATATTCATATATCTAGGTATTCATCATAAACCTTGATTTTTCAATGATTTTTTAGTAAGTTAATTAAATTAAAGAAAAAATGAAAAACTACTATAACACATGTTTAGCATGTTTTGATACCACTAGATTGATAATTGTTGGTGTTGATCCTATTTCAGTTGGTTAATATACAAGATATTTTTGGTAGGTATTATGATTAAGTTATACCATGCTTGATGCTCATATTGGATTCATTTTTATCTTGACATACATATATTACTTATATTAGACTTATTTTATCATGATATGTATACTACTTTAGTTTAGTACATTATCATGTTATGACCATGCCTTTTGATACTTTAAATGGTTGTTTAAATATTATTATCACATGTTAGTTGAATTTTTTATTAATTTTATCCATTTGGTATGGTGTTGATGGATTTCCATATCATGACAATTCGACTACAAATTTATTGGCATGTCATGTTTTAATTTACTACATTTGATGATATATGGACTATTTGATGTAATTAAGGTTTTTATTATAGTTATGTATCATATTAATTATTATAAATTAAGTGTTGTTGATATATATTAGTGGTTGCATGTACCTGATATGAACTAAGCTAGATGACAACATTGACACCTAGGGTGACAAAGTTCTTGTTTATTAGTTAGAGAAATTTTGATAGGTATATGTATGTTTGGGTTGGTCTCATGCCATTGGAAAATCATGTCATCTTCATTTGTGCAGCCATATTTTGATTTCATGGTTTAGTTGTGATACTATTTGGTTTGTTGCATGTTTATCATGTTGTTGGTCAATTTTGTTTATGATCATTTAAACTCCCTAATTATCTCTCTCTCTCTCTCTCTCTCTCTCTCTCTCTCTCTCTCTCTCTCTCTCTCTCTCTCTCTCTCTCTCTCTCTCTCTCTCTCTCTCTCTCTCTCTCTCTCTCTCTCTCTCTCTCTCTCTCTCTCTCTCCACCAATGACATTATTTGATCCAACCATTTTTAATTTTTTAATTGGATGGTTAAAACCATATGATATTGAATATTGTATTTTATTATTACATTATATTTTATTGACTTGGTTATTTATGATCATTGCATTATTTTGGTTGGTGCATTTGGTACCTTGGGGAGGTAGTCAACAACTTGGGGAGAGGATTCTCTCTTCTTGACATTAAATTATATAATTCAATGGGGGTATGGGGAATAGAAAAATAAGAAGGGGGAGATAATAGGGGAAAGAGGATGGCTTGTGGTAGGTGGGAGAGAATGGAAATAAAAAGGATAATGAAGATTTTTGTTTTGGGGGACATCAAACCCTATGGCCTTATTTTTTTCCATTTGTTTTAACATGAAATCTTTATTACATGAGTTATTTCTAATATATTATTTAAATGGGATAAAATTAGGTTGAATCAATCGATTGGGGGTTATTTTGACCTTTTCCCTTGCATTAAAATTTAATCCTTACACTACTATATTTTTACTAGTTTAAATAATTTTAGTTTTGGGTTGAATGAATCTAGGAAAAAATTCTCACTATCTATGCTTGAAGTAATTTTATTATATTTATTACCATGAGAATGATAATTTTAGGTTATGGTTGAAATAAAACTAAGTTGTCATACCCTAATTTTCTATATGAGATGTAGGGCAGATTTACTAGTTTATTGAGTAATTGTTTGAAATGAATTGGGGGATAAAGCTTCATCTTATTCCTCCTATTAACTATGAATTACCTTTCTATGCCTAAAATTAAATATGAATCATTATGATTCTTAGTAAATCTAGTTTCCTTTTTATGCATACTTGATGTATGACATTTTGGGTAAAATCTATGTGGTTTGTGAGGATTGTTTCATAATATTTAAAGGTCTGTGTGTTCCCTGACCTGACATGAATAGTATAGATGTGGGTATATGTTTTTTCTATTTTTTTAAACCCTATTCATATATTATTTTTGGGTTGTGGTACCTCCTAGGTGGAAAATAACAAACTGTTGTTGTGAAATAATTTTAGACTAAAGGTTTTCTCCTTCTATCGTTGCTTAAAAAACTTGATTCTCACCCTATAATCTTTCTTGAAATGCCATATGGGTTTGATTTATGATTTGGTGGTTTTAAAATCATTTTGGCTCATTTTATTGTTAAAATAAAATGGTTTTGATTTATAAATTAGAGTTGGAAATTGATTTGGGTTTATTTATTGTTCAAAAAAAGGGTGTGGGGTTTTCTATTTTATTTAAGGATTCAACTGAGTCATTAATAGGACTATGTTTTAAGTTTTAAGCTAGTTTTATTTATATATTAAACTCTTGTTTGCATTGGGTTATGGGAAAATCAATGTTGGAATTTATTAACTTACAACATAAGTTTCACCTTTAGCTAATTTATTATGGAGGTTATTGTTTTTATATAAAATCATTTAACCTAATTTAGATTAGAGGATCATGATGAGGTCTTGGGACCTCATGATGATCCCATGAATTCATTATATTTATTTCCTTGAGTTTAAATAAATTTTAAGTTATGAAGGTTGATTGAAATCATTAATTTATCATTTGTGGAAAATATGATATATGGTTGGAAGTCATGTCTAAAAGCATTGACTGGTCTTATGTGTTGGCTATTTGTAAATGGGTGATTATACTTGGATTGTGGCATTGTGTTGAGTATACCTTGATTTGAATTATAATTTTAATTTTTATCATATTAAATGATTGTTTGAATTTATATTATTTTTGAATAATAGTCCTTTGATCAGGCTTAAATAACTAGCTTTTAGTTATGAACTTACAAGAATGGAATGTAGATTGGTAGCCAGGATATTTAAGGCTAACCATATACTTGGAGGTTTTCCAAGAATGGAAATATCAAACATTATGGATATGAATTTAGTTTATAAAACCATATCTATGACCTTAAAACATCCTATAATGGATTATTCCCACTTTAAATTTATAGTAATGTCATTTACTTGGTTTTTTTGTCTTATCTTGGGATGATGTATTTGTTAGTCACTTATCAGTTTTACATTTTGTTGTTGTGTTGAGTCATCCAATGGTTTGGGAACCCTGACTTGATCAAAATCCCTTCCTAACCATGGTTATTGAACTACCATCTAGCTAGTGGATGTGGTGGTAAGGTACATCGATAGTTGGGCTCATAGGACTAGTTGGAAGGGCTTGTTTGACATGATTACATGCTTTTCACAATCTTGGATGATCTCATGGATAAGCATGACATTTTTGGTAACTTTTGGTATAAGTTATTTATTTATTTATTTAACATAAATTATATTACATTTTTCCATGTTGTATGATTAGTGATTATGGTTGCAAACTAGTTACATTACTGATAGTAGTTTAGTTATTCTCGATAGTTATTATATGCTAACCTTGTCTTAAAATGGATCCTATTAAAAGAGGAGTAAAAGGATTTATAATGTTGACATATGGTAAGATTATAAAGTTTCACTTATATTTTTTGAATTTAATCATTGATATACATCTCTAGGTTTTTACCTTGGATGTTTAGATGAGTATCATTATTATTTTTACATTAGAACATTACATTGTTAATCGGAAGCTAATCTTGTGCACGATTAGTGTGGCATTAGTTTCTTTGAATGAGAATTATATTATTGGTATATCTAAGACCTGCATGAGTATATAATTTTATTACCATATAATGTTTTAGCATACATAAGCATACTGGTCCTGTTGGTTATGAGGCAAGAAGTTATCTTGGCAACAATACTCATTGTTGGATTTATCTAACTTATTCCTCTTAGCATACACTTATGATTTTCATTTTTACATTACTTAATTATTAAAGGAATCATGAGTTTATAACAAATTTTATTTCTAGTTTTTTTCCTAATTACAAATGAAAATAATAGAAACAAGGTTTAGTTGACTCTTGTTTCTCTAAAATGAGAGAAACATTGAATGGAGTCATCATTTAATTCCTTATCTTTTGTACATATGCATATAAAAGGTATGTATGACAATTTTTAAATAATCTATTATTGTTTGATTTCTCTTCTAGTTTCATTCATTATTTCCCATTGGAATTAAATAAAATTGTGAGTTATATCTAGATCAAGGGTTGCCTAGTGATTTTTATAAGTTGTGTTAATTTTAGGTATGAATTACACAACTGGTTAAGGATGGATAGATTATTGGAAATTTCATAATGAAATAAAGTGATCATAATTTCCTTGAATGGTTGAATATAATCTATAATCATTTTATTCACTTATGCTTAATGTTTATATGGGTAAAGATTAGGCTGAATATGCATATAGAATTCATTTATGTTGGTTGAAAATGAGTATGTACTACAGTGTTATGCATGTTCAATTATTTTATGTTGATATAGATACTTATATGGAATTTTATTTGGGTTCCACTCATTCCATGTATGGATGGAAATACTTATTTGATTGAGATACATGATGATAACATGAATACTATGTACTCAGCTTATGAAAGAAACCTTATGTTGCTCATATTATTTATATATTTATTCATGTTGGAATATGTATCACTCATATATGTATGATCATGATTATGAATAATGTTACATGAATTTTGTTTAACATTTAATGGAATTTGAGTTGTAAAAGATGATAAGAAACTAGTTATGATCTGAAAATTGAAAATGCAAGTGTCACAAAATCAAGAAACACATTGTCACATTTAATGATTTACCTATTTTCTTGACTTTTTACGTTTAGTTTTTTTTAATAATGAAATAAAAAACAAAATTAGAATTAAAATGAAGACCAAAATTAAAAATACCAGAGAAAAATAGAAGAATTTCAACAACAAATTGATAATGGAGTTCAGATTCAATAGCCTACGTCTCTGGGTCTGTTCGAAGTGAGGACCATTTCCATTAAATTTGTGGAAAAAATGGATTAAAAATTGAGGTCAATCTTAAATTCTCCTTCTCTGGTCTCTATCTACCTATAAAAACATCTCTCAAACCTATCAGTAATGGTGCAAGGCCATACAAGGCATAATTAAGTCTCTAACCTTCTAAATTCTCTTTACACAATTAACTCAATCCTCCTCTTCAACTATAAGTTTGTTCCTTTTATACCACTTGGAAACCCATGGCACAAGTAGTATAGGCATATATATTTTACATGATAGGTGTAAGGTTCAAGTCATCGGCCTTCTCTTTTGGTGCTTGGGCTTTTATCTTTATCCTACATTTGTTGTTTTAAAATGGATTTCATGTTTTAAATAGGTTTTCACCACCTTTTATAATATCGATGCCCCTTTTGGAGGAATATAGGCACTAAGCTTAGCTTAAGTATATACTTTGGATACCATTGGAGAATCCCTTGGTTAGGACTTGGTCTTCACATGGTTTACATGGTGTAGCAGCTTAGGTTTGTTAGCTTCTATCTTTGCCATGTGCTGGTTTGAGGCTCCTTGTTAGATGTATTACAAATCTTGAAACAATTATCCCACATTGATGGGGTTTCAACAAAAAATTTGACCTAAATACAAATGCATACATAATAAGACATGAATATTAAGAGACCAAGGCACCCCTCCAAAAGATTGTGTCGACCCTCATTAAGGGCCCCCAATGAGCAAATAACATGGCCCATAAATCTCCATATGACTGCCTATCAAAGACCAAAGACTATCAACAAACCAAACACCAAACTAACTTTTTTACACAAATTCATATTTGCACATGTCAAATGGTTATTGGTCCACTTGGCACATTTGAACAATGCTATGTCACCTTTTGACACTTGTTATTTGCCTATTGTAAGAAAACTTTAGTAAGTTGTATCTCGAGCATTTAGACTCCATTTTTCATTCTGAAAGAAGTGCCATAAAGCTCTCAATGAATACTTTGATGTGTAAGTGGTTTAACTAGAAATTAAAGACTTTCAAAATGGAATGATACATGGATCCATCTAGATCACTCCTCCGCATTGGGCACTTTTGGACCTTTAAAAGTTGAAATTAATTTGTAATGAGGTGAGGATATTTCTCCCTTACCCTTCCAGCTTCCATCAATTTGGCCTTGTTTGGATGCATCCCTTTTAGACCAGCATGAAGATACTCAAAATCACCTCTTTGTGAAGTCTGCACATTCTTATCAAGAATAATATCTTCCTACAATTCTGTTAGATATTCAAGAGCAAAATCATCAACAGATGGAATGGATACACTTTCATCATGATTAATTATCATTGGAGGCTCTTACAATTTCATATTTTCCACATTTACAATTGAATAAATATGCATATAAGATAGTAAATCTAATCAAAAATAATTTGTGCCAATTTTTTTTGTAATCTGAAAAGGACCATACCATATTGGTTTCAACTTTTTACCTTCACATGTCAGCCCTTCCTTACTGATGTGAAGCCATACCATATCACCTACAACAAGTTGGTGATAAACATGATGTTTGTCATGTTTGGATTTATACTTAGCTTGAATTTTCTCCAATTGAATATAGACAGTCTAATGTATGAGTTGTATTTGTTCAATGAACTTCTTAGCTTGAGTGGCTTCTTTTGGTTCACCAATAGTTATATCCTATCCATAGCAAACATCTATAGGATATTTTGGCAAGTATCCATAACAAACTTCAAATGGAGATTTCATAGTAGAAGAATGAAGTGCCCAGTTATATGCATGATGTACGTAACACAAGTGGCCATCCCATAACTTTTGATTTTTATTGCTATAACCCTTAAGTAAATGTACCACAGTGCGGTTCACAACCTCTATTTGCCCATCAATTTGTAGATGAAATGTAGTGCCCTTTTCTAATTTAGTGTCCATTAGTCCCCACAAAGTTGACCAAAACTCCCCAATAAATTAAGAATCTTGATCAGAAATAATTGAAGTAGGTAACCTAAAATGAACCCATACATGTTTAAAGAATAAGTGTGCAGTGCCTTCCCTAGTAATTTGCTTAGTGCAAGGAATCAAAACACACATCTTAATAAATCTATCCACAACCACATATAAATAGTCATGTTTTCTTTGTGTCATAGGCAAAACCCCAATAAAATCCATGGAAATAATTTCCCATGGGTGAGTAGGAATAAGTAGAGGAGTGTAAATTCCCAGTTTCCTGTTATTGGTTTGCTTGTGGCACAAAGAATACATCCCTTAATGTGTATGGAAACATGTTCCTACATACAGGGTTAGTAAAAATACATTTTCAAATGTGAAACCATTTTAACAACTCCAAATGATCCGGACAACAATTCAGATGACAATTCGGGTGATGGGTCCACCCTAATTGATGGCAGAACTTCTGGGAGCCATAACTTTTGCACCGTAGCTCCAATTGACTCACCGTTTGAGCCGTTGGAAAGATAATAATGAGGGGAAAATCTTGAGATGGCATTAATATATAATCAATTAAATTTTACCCCTTAAAACTCAATGTAAGTGTCCCATATTTCAATTTTAGTAGTGCAATCTAAAAAGAGTAAGTTTTTAAAAATAGTAATTCCTCAAATTCTGTATTGTTGTAAATCATGGAAGTCAAACCAATTCATCTCCCTTGAGATTAGTGACCTTCCAAATCCTCCCCACACCTTAAAAACATTTATAAATTAATATGTAACCCAAAATGGAAATCAGACATCTCTTCTTAGAGATAAGCATATGTTTGGGTTTACAAATTTGATCAATAAAATATCTCTTATCAAAGATTGTATTATTTGAATTATTTTGTTCTTGTTTCTTGAATTATCTTTCAACCAAAGCTTTTGAGTTTTGGATGAGTGGTATTAGAGTAGTTTGTCTTTAGAGTGTATGATCCTGAGGATGAGGTCAAATTATAGGAAGCTTGGGTGGAAAATAAAACCAGCAGAATATCCACCTATTCACTCTGAACGACTTCAGATGGAAAACAACACCAAGTCATCCAATCCTTTCAAGGAAATGGTAAATGAAGCCTTCCAACAACAAAAAGTGTAGATGCTATAAAAATTCACTCAAATTCTCCAACAAATCTTGACAGGAAATTTTGGCTACTCATCCACACCCGCACATCCTTTCAGTGCCCCAACACCCTTCAAGGTTCAGGTGAATTTTGATATCCCTAAATTTGAAGGCGAAATCAATGATGATGTAGTAAAAAATTGGTTAGATCAATTTTCATCTTATTTTTTGTAAATAAATTCGTCGATAAAGAGAAGGTTACTTTTGCTCTTCTAAAAGCATCATTGCCTATCAAAAATTGGTGGGAAGTGTAAAAAAAGAGATTTAGTGCAGATGATATTGGCCTTGAGATAGAACCTACATGGGATGACTTAATAGATGCTATAAAAGAAGAATACTACCCCATTAGATCATATGACGATCTATATATAGTGTGGCAACAACTTCTCCAAGGTAAGGAATAATCTGTTCAAGATTACACTGACATTTTTCATTCTCTGTCTGTGAGATTGGGCATCCAAGAAAGTGTGAAACACAAGGTTCTCAAATATCGTGGTAGTCTACAATGGTACATATGGGGAGAAATGGAACTCTTCAATTTGGAAACCATCGGTGAGGCATATAAGCTCACAATGAAGATTGAATAAAAGCATGGAAGAATGAATATAAATAATCAGTCTTCAAAATGGAAAAGTGATAAAGAAGGTCAAACCCTAGGAAAAAATTGGAAGCAAAAGGAAGGAAAGATGGGGAAGTGGTGTAATTATCACAAATCTAGAACTCATTCCAAAGAATAATGTCAAGCTATCAAATCACTACTTTCTAAGTCACAATCCTCTGCTCTACCTCATATAGACCCTGTAGTTAAAGAGGTTGAAGAAGAAATTATAGATGCTGATCCTGAAGCCATTGTTGCTTCATCACAGACACACGACAAGATGCAAGATGACAAGGAAAGGTTGTTTCACTCTAATATATGGATGAAAGGTAAGACTCTACATTTCATTCTTAATAGTGGAAGTAAAAAGAATTTAATCTCTACTAATGTTGTGAAAAGCCTAAATCTATCCATGAAGCCTCACCCAAAACCATATAGTATTGGATGGTTGAGTCCAGGGAGAAACCTCCATGTCACCCACCAATGTCTTCTCTCATATGCAATACAACCTTTCCAAGATGAGGTCTTATGTGATGTGGTCAATTTAGATGTTTGTGATGTGCTCTTTGGTCATCCATTCATGTATGATTGACATGGTATATATGTATCAAGAATTATAAGGATCACTCTCACTTTTGGAACATGGCACTACAGGGTACCAGAAGTACCACCTTCTACATCTGTCTCTCTGATTAGTGCCAAGAAGTTTGTTCTCATGGTGGTCAAGCCATATGAATCCAAAAGGGCTGATGTTACAGCCCTGACTATACAAACAACATAACAATAGAAGAAAATAGATACAAAGCTAAAGAAGT
Source organism: Torreya grandis (assembly GCA_037957365.1). NCBI lineage: Eukaryota > Viridiplantae > Streptophyta > Pinopsida > Cupressales > Taxaceae > Torreya > Torreya grandis. Next base: position 356,759 of record JARHVA010005552.1, read on the forward strand.
TCACAGCCTTCCATCCATAGACTGATGGTCAGATAGAAATGGTGAACAATTAGGTCCTGCACAGTTCCATAAATCACAGTCCCTTCCAAGTATGCATTGGGAGTCAAATCAAAGTACAACTACCACACTTGATGAAAAAATATTGATGCAATGGGAACCATTGTTTCTCAAGGAAGGATTAATGATCCGGAAAATAATTCAGATGACAATTCGGGTGATGGGTCCACCCCAATTGATGACGAAACTTTCGGGAGCCATAACTTTTGCACCATAGCTCCAATTGACTCACTGTTTGAACCGTTGGAAAGATAATAATGAGGAGAACATCGTGAGATGGCATGGATATTTTATATAGTAATTTTTACCCTATTAAACCCAATGGAAGTGTCCCAAATTTCAATTTTAGTAGTGCAGTCTAAAAATAGTAAGTTTCTAAAAATAGTAATTCCTCAAATTTTGTTATTGTTGTAAATCATGGAAGTTGAACCAATTCATCTCCCTCAATATTGGTTACCTTCCACATCCTCCCCACACCTTCAAAACATGTTTAAATTAATATGTAACCCAAAATGGAAATTAGACATCTCTTCTAAGAGATAAGCATATGTTTGGGTCTACAAATTTGATCTACAAAACATCTCCTATCAGAGATAGCATTATTTAAATTGTTTTGTTCTTGTTTCTTGAATTATATTTCAACCAAATCTTTCAAGTTTTGGATCACCAAAATGACCATTAATAAGAGAAGTATGTGCTTCTCTAATCATGTACACCATCTCATTTTGAGGAATACAAAGTTTACCCAAATGATACAAAAGATAATTATGTACATGATAGTCCAATTCTTCTACTTGTCTAATACTCATCAAGTATTTATATACATCCTAAAAATCAAGATCATTGACATATTGTTATTTATATATTTCATGAGATAAATAACCATGTTATAAAATAATAGATGTAACTACCATAGGAGGCTTAGAAAGCATATCTATAACCTTATTCTGAATACCTTTTTTATAATTAATCACAAGATGAAATTGTTGTAATAATTCCATCCAACAAAAATGTCTAGACTATTGTAGCTTGGTTTATGATTGGAGATATTGTAAGGGCTAATGATCTAGATGTATTATTGTTTCTTTTCCCATTAAGTAATGTTTCCATTTTTTAACACTTTGAATTAATGCATATAATTCCTTATCATTAGTTGGATATTTTCTTACTGCACTTGTGAAGGTCTCAGAATGATAACAAATTGGTTTCTTACCTTGCATTAAAATAGCTCCCATAGCATAATCAATTGCATCCATCTTGATCTCAAATGGCTATCGTATATCAGGAAGTGTCAAGACCAGAGCAGTACTTATCTTTTCTTTCAGATTGTCGAAAGCCTTTTGATAATTGTCTCCCCATTGAAATACCTATTTCACACTTGTCAAAGAATGAAAAGGTGATGCAATATATGAAAATTGATCAATAAACTTTATCCAAAACTATACTGCATGAAGAAAAATTCTAACCTCAGTTGTATTAGTGGGTGTAGGCCAGTTAACAATGAGTGCCACTTTTGTACGATCAATTTTCAATTTACCATGTCTTACAATGTAACACAAGTAAATCAAAGAGGTTTTTCCAAACTCACATTTCGACATTTTTAAATAAAGTTTTCCCTTCATAATGCATCCATGACTTTCTTCATGTGGATCACATGCTCTTCCCAAGACTTGCTAAAAATAAATATATCATCTAAGTAGACTATGACAAAATCATCAAGGAACTGTCTAAAAACATCATTCATCAATATCATGAATGTATCTAGTGCATTACACAAACCGAAAGGCATAACAAGCCATTCAAACAATCCCTATTTTATTTTGAAGGCAGTTTTCCACACATCACCTTCATTAATTATTACTTCATGATATCCACTTCTCAAATCTAGCTTAGTGAAATAAATATGTTTTAATTGATCCAAAACATCATCAATATGAGGAAGAGGGTAATGATTCTTAATATTAATTTTCTTTAAAGCACAAAAATCAACACACATTCTCCAAGTGCCATCTTTATTTGGCACTAAAATAATTAGCAAACCAACAGGAGATGAACATGGATGAATACACCTTTATCCAATAGATCCATTACTTATTTTTTGATTTCTTCATTTTCCACCACTGATAACCTGTACATGCCAATGTTAGGGAGAGGAGAATCCTGCAATAGCTTAACTACATGTTGAACTCCCCTTTTAGGGGGTAAACCCTTAGGATCTTGAAACACATAATCATAAGTGGAAATAATTTCAACCAATTCATTCTTATGTTTAGGATCACAATTTTCCAAAGCCTAAGGATATTCTTTTTCCTTAGACTTAATCAACATGAGACAAAAATCTTGCTTGAATTAACTAGTATTTTCATTTGCCTAATTGTAACCAAGAAAAGAATTGTTTTAATGTGATGTGTTTTGACTATATATTCAATTCCATCCTTAATAAGCAAGTACTTACTCTCCTCTCTATAAAATATTTATTTTCTATCATAAAGACATGGACTTCCCAAAACAATCCTGTATATGTCCAAAGGGACAACATCCAACTCAACCTCATCCACAAACTTGGATGTGATGGCAAACCTCAGTCTACAAGTGTGTGATACTTATAGCTTCACATTATCACACACCCAACCTAGTGGATAAGGCTTCATATGGGGATTGGTTTGTAAGCCTAAATTCTTAACAACCTCTTCAAAAATAAAATTTTATTGAGAACAACTATCAAGTAGAGTGTCAATCTTAGTATGTTTTGAAACAACTCTAATGTGCAACAATTCATTTCTTTTATTATCAACATGCACAAAATTTTGTTTAGAAGAAGATGCATCATTTGATGACTTAGTGCTAGAAACTGAAAGAGAAGAATCATAACATAATCCCATAGTTGTGATCTTAGTTTCATCACTTGAATCTAAACCTAAATCCTGAACCATAGCATTAGTCTTCTTTTCCTTCTTTTGAAACCTTTTAGGCCTTAACTCGGGGTGTAGTTTCCAATACTTAGACTCATCATGGTGTTTATTACAATGATTACAAAATGGTTTTCCTTATTTTTTAACAGTAAAAGTGGATTTTTTTTACCCTTTCTTGATGAACTTTCCCCTTTTGATTGATTAACATTAGATCGCCTACTTTTAAATTTAGGAAAAGATTATTTTGATTGTTTTCCTCTAGCCTCTAAATGAGTGGCTTGAACACATACTGCATCTAAATTAGTGGGATTGAGCATAAGAATCATATGTCTTACGTAACTATGTAGCCCACCTATATATTTTAGTAGTGTTTCTTATGTGTAAAGATGAACATTCAAAAGTAAAAATTTTATCCTAAATTCTTATGTGTAATCTTGAACATTTTGGCCTTTACCTTGTATTAAACTTAGCCAATCCATCATGGCTTACTGCATATAGCCTAAAGGATAAAATTGCTTTTTGATTTCTTAAACAAATTCATTCTAAGTAGAAATCAAGTTACTTTTTTGAAGCTTGGCTTCCTTCAACTTAATCTCCCACCAGATGAGATTTGTGCCTCCCATATGAAGAGTAGCCAAATGAATTTTTGACTCATCCCCTACAATCTTTTGGATCCTATAATAAACTTCAATCTACTTGATCCAATTATCCAACTTCTCTATATTAACTTCACCATTAAACATTGGTAATTCAAACTTAACATCTAATTTTAGTGAAGGGAGAGATTACATAGTTTTTTTACCATCATCTGATGAAGAGGAAGGTTTTTTAGTTTCTTTACATTTCATTTCTTGTGAATCACCTTCTTTTTCACTCTCAAATTTCCTTTGTTTATCATGATAAAGTTCCTCAACCATGCTTCTCATCTCCATGAAGGCCCGGTGGAAAGCTTGTTTGGATTCCATCTCTTCTTTAGCCATCTTAGAAGTACACCTTGAGCCAATCTCTAGATTATACTAAATGAGTATTCCTTTACCCTTGTTGGATTTATACCTTGTCAACATACACTAGAAACCACTGTTAAATAACAACTGCTCTAATACCAAAAATCTAATCTAAAAATTGAAAATGCAAGTGTCACAAAATTGAGTAACACACTATCACATTTAATGATCTACCTATTTTCTTGACTTTTTCTATTTAGTTTTTTTAATAATGAAATAAAAACCAAAATTATAATTAAAATGAAGATCAAATTAAAATAGAAGAATTTCACTAATGAGTTGATAATGGAGTTCAGGTTTAATAGCCTACATCTTTGGGTTCATTCGAAGTGAGGACCATTTCCATTGAATTTGCATAAAAAATGGATTACAAATTGATGTCAATTATTAAATTCTCCTTCTCTAGTCTTTACCTACCTATAGAAACATCTCTTAGACCTATCAGTAATGGCCCAAGGCTGTACAAGGCATAATTAAGTCTCTAAACTTCTAAATTCTATTTACACAGTCAGCTCAATCCTCTTCTTCAACTAGAAGTTTGTTCCTTTTATACCACTTGGAAACCCATGGCACAGGCAGTCAAGGCATATCTCTTTTACATGATAGGTGCAAGGTTCAAGTCATCAACCTTCTCTTTTGGTGCTTGGGCTATTATATTTATCCCATATTTATTGTTTTAAAATGGATTTCATGTTTTAAATAGGTTTTCACTACCTTTTATAATGTCAATGCCCCTTCTGGAGGAGGCTAGGTGCTAAGCTTAGCTTGAGTCTATACTTAGGCCACCATTGGAGAATCCCTTGGTTAGGACTTGGTCTTCACATGGTTTACATGGTGTGGTAGCTTAGGTTTGTTGGCTTATGGCTTTACCACATGTTGGTTTGAGGCTTCTTGTTAGATATATTACAAAGATTGAAATAATTACCCCACATTGGTGGGGTTTCAACAAAATTGTGACTTAGATACAAATTCATACACAATAAGACATGAATATTAGGAGGCCAAGGCACCCCTCCACAAGAGTGTGTCGACCCTCACTGAGGGCCCCCAACAAGCAAATAGTGGGGCCCATAGATCTCCATATGACCACCTATCAAAGATCAGAGACTATTAATAAACCAAACACTAAACCAATTTTTTTGCACAAATTCATAATGCCACGTGTCAAATGGTTATTGGTCCACTTAGTGCATTTGAACAATGCTACATCACCTTTCGACACCCATTATTTACCTGTTCTAAGAAAACTTCAGTAAGTTATATCTCAAGCATCCAGACTCCATTTTGCATTTTGAAAGAAGTGCTAGAAATCTCTCAATGAATTCTTCAATGTGCAAGTGGTTTGACTAGAAATTGAAGACTTTCAAAATGGAATGATACATGGATCCATCTAGATCAAGTTGTTTAAGGTTCTTGATAGTTTTTAATAAATGTATGTATGGCTAGAAATATATTCCATGTTATAATACTAAAACTATTATTATCTTATGGATAGAAATTAATTTGTAATTTATAGATTTTTATGGGTGAAATGTTTCCCCATATTTTAAATATAATAGTTTTTTGAATAATTAATGATAGAGGAATATATACTTAGATGTAATATAACTTTTGATTACATTAATTACTTCCTCTTATTAATTATAAATCCATTGGATATTTGTCAATATGATATCATTTTCATAAACCTAATTATGGGCTGCCCATAATATCCTATTTGACAAATATAGACTTCATCATAGATCATATCATTACTCATATTTCAAATAGCGGTAATAATGTTTAGTAAATTGGAGAACTTGCATACTTAAAATAAGTTAGGTAATGATGTAATGACTTAAATCCATGAGGAATTTGATATCCTTGGTTGGTAGCACCTGAATAGTTTCATATGATACTTCTATTTTCATGCATTTCATGAATGTACTCTCTTTAGATAGTAATAAATTCTATGGTGTGCTTGTGGAGATTGGTATAAATATTCATGTGTTTTAATCATCCTAATGGTTGATATTTTTATGAGAAATATATTATATATTATACTTGATTATCAAAATATCATCAAGCCTTTTTTTCATCCCATAACCCTATTGAAACTAAATGGAAACATTATATGTAAAGTTGTCTTTTCTGGTTGGTTGAAGAAGTAACCTTTAACCATCCTTGAGCAAGACTAAAACCTACTAAGGGGAGTGAGATATCTATCAAGGGTTAAGGCCCTATAAATGGTACTATGTAGAAGATCTTGTACCATGTATGATTCTCGAGACTTATCCATGTACTTGTACACTGGTACTCCCCAAAACCCATAGTTCATCCTTTGGGAAACCTATTTCCCCATAGTATCCTTTGTAAGTTGTTACCACTAACCACTTATCTTGGATCTCCTACTTCATTTATATTTGCATGTAATTGAGTATGTTGAATGAAAATTGATTGCATTAGCAAGAGAGGCCTTGGGCCATGCATGTGGTCCAAAGAGTACTTTGATAATGAAATTACAAATTTTGGGGGGAGTTATTTCACTCTCATGAAGTGGATAAAAGAGATAAAAGAAGAAGAGATAGAAAGAAAGCCCCCTAAAGATGATGCTGAAGGAGTTTGCACTCTAAGTACTACAAAGTCATGAACTCAATATGCACAAGTGATCCAAATCCTCTACTCGATCACAATAATAGATGACACTAGGATTCACCAAAATACATTCAATCAAGAATACTATTAGAAGTGATAAAATACAAAAAATTATTGCATGTGCAAGCAATTATTACACCAAGAAGTAAAATGTGCATCACACCCCCATGTTACTAATTGGGTAGAGTGGAAGAAAAAAATCTGCATGAGTGGTTTGAATCCATTACTTGAACACAAAACAATCTAAAATTATATGCACCAAAATAGATCCATATCATGCTAAAAGAGACTATAAAATTGTTGAAAAAGGCAAGAGAACACTAGGATGTACCAAAATAGATACAATTTAAGCTATGGGAGACTATCAATTGTGTTAAAAGTGGTGTAAAAAATATAGATAAAAATATCTCAATAAAGATGGCCCATGGTGATTATGTAAGAGACAATTAATTAAATAATTGAAAATTTTCTTAGAATAGAGCACAAAAATGCATGAAGGTAGACAAGGCTGAATCAATAAACCTAGAGTAGAGCTTTATAAATTAGTGTGAGTATAATATAACCCATACATAAAAAATTATAGATAAAGATAAGGAAGACAATGGGATTTACCAGAATAGCTCCAAACAAGGAGCCTATAGACCTATCAAATATGCCATCAAGAGATGTGATCTAAACACAAGGGAGTAGAAAAAGTGTCCCCACAAAAGAAGGCAAGGTGCTAAGAAAGGGGCCTTAAAGAGACATGACATAAACAACTAGTGTGTCAAAGTAATAATACATGTTATGGGATGATGAAAGAGTTTGAAAATGGAGAAAATATCCATACTATATGCAAACACAACAAAAAATAATTAACATACAAAAACAACAACTTATAATGTACATGTGAAAAGACATCGAGCTTAGCTAAAAATGCATTCAAGATAGTACATGCATGAAGTATAATGCAAGACCCATAGCACATAAAACACCCTAGTAGTGATAATTCACACTTAATAATATGTTAGACTTAGGAAAAAATGCATCCATGAATGAAATAAATGATGACAATGCATTCTAGAAGAAGTAAGAAGGAAGTTTGTGTTGCTTATGAGGGGGTCTGACCTCCTGATAGACCACATCTCCCCCTCTGATATTTTACAAACTAAAGAGATAAGTTACATGAAAAATAATGAATGATCCCTCACCAAAGGATCAAAACATACATAATTCATCACCACTAGAAATTCACCACAAACCATAAGCATAAGGCAACACATCCAATGTGAAGAGACCCCGTAAAATATGGAACTTTATATTTTAGTATGGTCTACAATGTAAATATAATAAATGCATGGGAAATGAAATATTATGAAAATTTGAAAATGATGATGCTAAATTTTGAGATACCAATCAAAAGTTATTACATAATCAATTTATGGTAAATGAGGCCTATTTAATAAAAAAAATCACTAAAAATAAAAAAAAGTACTACAACTAAGGTGGACCTAGCCTTCCAACCACTTGTTGGAATTGGCATGGAACAAATAATCTTCTCAAACCAAATAAAGCAAAAAAACTTTCCCTTATACATCCCTATAAACACTAAAGTGACAAATAGGCCACTTATGGCATAAATACAAGAGTTTCAATTAAACAATCATCCCACATTTACAAAACAAGGGCACACTATTTAAATTTTCCCCCTCATGATAACATGTCTACCATTCAAAGTTTTCACTTATTAAATAATAAAATCTCACCAATAAATTCAATTTTACAAAATATGGCAAGTTAAGTTTCCTTTGAATGAAACTCAATGAGTACTCAAAACCACATATTTACCTTAAAAAGATGGGTTAGTTATCTTGGTGGTTTAGGACATAGAAAAGTATGAAATAGTGAGATCAAAAAAATGGAAAGCATGGTACCAAATAGTTACGATGTGGAAGAAATGGTGCTAAGTAGAGAGACATATACAATGGTGAAATCAAGGCAAGACATGTAGGATAATGAGTTGCATAATTGGATGGTGTAAATTCTAGTTAGAAATCCAAATATTGTGTAGGAGGTTGGCTAGGTCTTAGTTGACATCATGTCCTTTTTCACTCACTAAAGCCATATACCACCTATCTTTACCAAAATATAATAACTATGTATAGGATTCTAAATAGGTAGTGACATTATCAAGTGAGTGGATTTTTAGGAAAACACAATGTGCAAAGGACCTAGCTAGTAAGGGAGGAGAGACGAACTGGAAGGTGACTCAGGACAAAGGGATATCAAGTGGAGGGAAGATAGATGAAGAGTATATGGATAGAATATGGACACAATCTTCTCAATAATAAACCATGATCAACATTCAAAACCTCACAAGGGATATCACCACTCAAGGGAGATCAGATCCTAACCAAAATATTAGAATCTCCATCCACAATTACAAAATTAATGGAGAAGCTGATCTCATTACTACCAAGATTGATTTTCCTTCTTACCTTGGCAGGTTGTGGAAACATTATTTGAGGATAGGATTCATGCTATCTCAAATGTAATTCTTCAAAATTCAAAAAAAATTCATGTAAATCCATGCCTAGACACTACCATAGCCATCCAAATGTTGTGTCCACCCTATTTTAGTCCCTTCCATCACCACTCTACATTTCACTACTATAGATTAGGATGTTATATGTGGATACACAATAGAAATCATGGAAGATTCAAAATATCTCACATAAGTTTTTTAATATAATAGCAAAAACCCTAGTCAATGTGATCTTGAAGAGATAAAAGCATATCACATTCATCCATTTATGTCTACTATATGTTGTGCTAAATCTAAGACTATCTCCAATTTACAAACTCTCTATCCACCATAGATATCTGTAAAAGAGACTCCTCTAGCTTAGAAAACTCATCCTCCTAATGAAGATCTTCTAGGGTCTTAGGAAATAGATCTATAGTTATATCATGAGACTGGTGTCATGGTTGAGGCAGATCAAAGAAGCTTTTCTAATCAAATCCACTAAAAGAAAATACAGATAAAATTTTATGCCAATCCTAACAACATGGGCATAGAACAAGCTTGAGGCATAGGAAAATAAGATTTTGTAAAGGGGAATTTTATATATATGAAATCATTTAGAGGCAATAAAAATATATGAGCTCTAATCCAAAGCATAATATGGTCCCAACAAATTGAAATAATAAAAAAAAAAATTTCAATCTCTAAAGAATAGATTTGAGGTTTGGCTTGGCTTAGAGAAGGCCAAATACAAAAAAAATGAGATAAAAAAATAAAGTCTGAGTAATGGCTATTGAATGGTGGCTATGATAACATGAAATAGTTATTAAAACTCTTCAGCCAATATCTCTCCAATGGCGTATTACTAAAGCAATTGATGCTTCAACATACACATTAAGAAAGGAAACCAATTGTAAACAAGAAAATTATTATTTACAAAAGATATGAAAAATATTATGAAGCATGTATATTAAAATATATATAACTTGCTTATATAGTCAAGGCAAATCATTATACAAGCTAAACTAGCCAATGTGGGACAAATCCCCACATAGGATCAAACTAGTTAAATATTAATGACCCAGATAGAACCTAGAAAACATGAGTAATAAGATACTATAATAGTTAATAGGGCATGATGGGAGGCTAAGAACATGGTACTATATTTTGTTTTCCCATTTGGATGTTTTAGCAGTGCCAATTTAAAGTGAAGAACAACCAAAAATGGAGTTCTCAAAAACACCTCCAACTTTGACAATATTGGTTAATCGTGTTTTTCATCCTCTTGAACAATAGTGAAAATGTATTTCTAAGTGGACTTAGACATCAAAGTAATGGAAATAGGTGTAATTAAACTATACAGATGTGATCTAATGGATAGATTTTCACATGGGGAACCAGAGGTAAAAATGCTTGTTGACACTCGAGAAATTATTTATTCACTACCAAAAAGTTGCATTTCAGGACCCATCACTCCAACATGTGCCATGAATTTATATCTAAGGTTAGGCTAAAGTATTCTAGGGTTAAAGGATATTTTTTATACACCCATAAGAATGATCTTATGATTCATCAAAATGACTTATGGTTTCCATTCTGTTCATGTGTGAAGTTATGCTAAAATTATGCATTGTTCTTGTATTGGGAAGGTCATTCTTGAGGCTAGAATGGGTGGTGGATTTGTTAACTAATCATGAGGGGAGGCCAAGAACATGGTACTAGATGTCATTTACCCATTTGAACATGTTGGCAATTCTATTTTACAATGAATAACCACTGGAAATGGAGTTCTCAAATAACAACTTTAACCTCACAAATCAAATTGTCACCCCTATAGTTTAAAACTTGACTTGTTACGTCTCCTAACCTTGTTGATATCCATCCTATGTATTTTTATCCCTTAAAATGGTCTCTATAGGTCTCTATTAGAATATTTTAAGGTTTCTTAACATCTTTTAAGTTTTTTGGAGATGTTAAGGTTTATGAGTAACATAGTAGCATTGCCATTTTAAGTCTCTAATTGTGTCATGTCTTTTTACCAATTCAGAAGGACCTTTGAGTCATCAAGTGAGGTCAATACAAGAGGTATAACTATAAATATGAGGTCATGATTCATATTATATGTTCTTATAACATCATTCAAAGTTTTTATCTCTTTAAGTCACTTTGATGCTTTGGTCATGCATATGAGGTCTATTAGAGTCAATATGAGAGGTCAAGTGGTGAACTATACATGAAAATGTGATTTATAAATATAGGTGGGAACAAAAATTGATGAAAATAGATACCCATATATATTTATTTTAGTGAGGAAATAGTCTCAAAGGAATTAGAACATCTGATCTCATCAAAAGAACACCCAATAGGTAGTTTGAGGCCTAGTTGTATTTATAAGACAAGACATACAAGCTTGCCTATAGGTTTAAGGAAACTAGAAGTGAGTATTAAGAGATTATTAGGTTTTGTGAGACATTATCATAGGATATGATAAGATCCAAATGGAGAAGAGAGGCTAGTCACAATCTTTGAAACTCTGTAGATGAATTGTGATAGTCTTAAAAGTGGAGATTTTGGAGACTGAGGTGAGTGCTCAAGGTCATATGGTTGATGGAGAAGGTATAGGGAGTTATAATAGAGGTATTAACCATTAGAGTTAGTGAATTAATCATCTAAAATTCTTATTCCTTTTTGTTGTGGGCTTAGATATGCAAACCCTATAGGTGGCTTGTAACATTCCATGAAAACTAAATTCTAACCTCATCAAAGAATTGTCTGTTGTCTTAAGACCCCTTAGAGGAAGGGATTAGATAGGTCCTTTAAGTCTCAGAAGTCTTTATATTTTAAATTTTGGAGTTAAGAGTTAAGAGACTCAAGGAAAATGTGTCTCAATCCTAGCATTCTATAGATGTCTAGTCTAGTCAGAAGGAAAGTGTTGATTTTGATGGTGAAGACTAATGATTAAGAAATTAAATTGAATAAAAGGAACAAATTTGATAAGGAAAACCTATTAGTGAAGGAAAGAATATTTTAAATTTTATGAAACTTAGTTAAGGTAATTAAATGCACTCTTAGCCTAGGTTTAGTCCTACAGACTTAGACAAGAGAGAAAAAACTATATCTTTTCCTTTGCCTAGTCAAAATGATTGAAACATTAAAGGGAGTTAGGTTTACATGTGGAATAAGTTTTGGAAAATATTGGAGGGTGATAGGAGTGGTGAAGAATAAATTTGATTTATAGGGTTTGTACCCCTATTTTGAACCCTAATCTTGCATGCAAGTGTCCCATAGGGTCATTTTAGATAGAAAATAAATCTTAGGAAGGGATGAAACTAGTTTAGACAAGTGATTTTACATGAGTGAAGATGAATCAGAATTTGGGAATGAAGAAGGAAGGTTTGCAAGTAATAAATGGTGTTAAAGAGCCATATAAAGAGGTCTAATGAGGCCTTAAGAGAAGTTAGATTTTGGGAGAGAGAGAGTGTCCAAAAGAATATTGAATTGAAACTTCATTATTAGAGCTTATTACTGATCCTATGTAATATTTTATAGTTTTGGTGAGTGAGTATTATTGACCATTTTTACCACAAGTTAAAATGGGTCAACCCCCCTATAGTAAAAAATTTATATAGGGTATAATATAATGTTATAGGTGTGTCATAGTTAATTATATGTGATTTGATGTCATTTTAGCCTTGGTTATGGTATAATTAGTCCTTATCTCATTTTAATCACTTGGAGATCATAAATCAGCATTAAAACTACAAGTAAAGGACCCACCAAGTTTCCATGGTGTTTGAGTTCTTCAAATGACAAGGATGGATTGTAAAAGTCTATTACCTATACATGCATAGTCATATACCATGAATGAGCACCTAAAAGTGATATGGAGAAGATAATTTCATTTAAAAGTAGTAATTACCTAGCTTCAATCACTTCATGGTTGAAAGAACTTATTTGAAGATGAGAAGGATACTAAAATTGAGTGCAGGCTGCCAAGTGTCAAAACCTCGCTCAATCAGATCAAAGATAAATGGTACATGAGTGAGATAATGAATTCAAAAAGTCAAAATCCCATATATCAAGATCAATGATGCATATTATTACGTACAAATTCTAATAGATGATCTGTATTGAAGACTCGGGTTTATAAGTCGTTATAGATATACAACACATGTTTTATTATGCAGATGGAGATATAATGACAAGCATGAATTCAATAAGTCAAAGGATCTTGAGAATAAATGTGATGGTTTCATTTTTCACAATCATGTTAAATTGATAGTAGATTGATGGCCTGTATTTGATTGTATGTTTAGCAGATCAATGATGCATATTTGATCATACACATCAAAGATTGATTATTCACATCAATTATACAAATGGATATCGATGGTGTGAATTGAGTCAATAAGTCAATAATACCATATTTCACAGAAGGCCATCGTGTGATGTAAGAGTGTTAACTAAATAGAGACTAACATCAGGGTCCATAAAAGGCATTCAAGGCTACCAAGTGTCATAATCTTAGAATCTTGAATCAAAGATCAATGGCCAATATTGAAAGTCAAGGCTAGGATACCTCAAAGGAAATAAATAGAGTGAATTTGATCAAATATTATGGGACACAAGATTAAGACATGTGTATTAAGAGACAACAATCATATTTTAAAATTAAATAAATAACATGGCAAAGAGATGCCATATATACAGACAGGTCAGATCAAAGATTTTGTGGACCCAAGTATGAAAATGTATAAACACAAGATCAAAATACGATTTGAATTATCTAATAATATACTTCAAATTTGTATGCCACCATAAAATTTCAGTCAAGACCACCTCATAAACCCCATAGTACTAGGAAAGCACATGCAACAGGTTTAACATAGTCATGGAGGATTTATGATGAACATTAATCCTATAATGATATGGATCTCTTTATTATAGTATATAAAAATGAACTCATTACTCACACAATAGATACCTCCATTGTAGTGTAATCATCACTTTTATCCCTAATTAGTTGTGGGATGTTCTAAAAGGGACCAATGATGAAGGCAATTTTTTGAGAAAGCAGAAGGAGTCCTACACTACATTTCATGGAGTTTCATGCCTTTGAGGGTCAAATGTATTATCAAACATTCCATGGTATCTCTCTCACACTAATTTCCTATATTTATAACTCCTTTACCCATCATGACACATGTTATTATGAATCTTGGACTTCTCTCTTCTCATTTATCTCTCAAATTCTATAAGTATTAGCCATTTTGGTTATTCTAAGCTAATTCCAATCCATGTATGGAAAACACCTACTAGAATGAAATTGTATTTTACCTTTGAATAATAAATTCAAGTTTGGTTTTGAATTGATCAACATTTTTCTATGTGTTCAAAGTGATGTATGGTGAGGTTAAGTGATAATCTTCTATCCTTGATTCCCTTTCCTCTCATGTTTATACAAGAATTCCTATTATAGCAAGTCATATGAAGTGTTTTAAATTTTATGGGTATATATTTTGAGTTTAATACAAGATTCAGTGTCTCAAACTATCTTATGGTTCACTTACCTTGGAGAGCCTTCATGCATCTCACATCCATATTGAAACATTCATGTTAGAATCCTTTAGGACTTAAAAGTTAGATTGTATACATTGTTTCTTAGTGAAAGAAGTATAATGGTCATATGGAAATAATAATTGTGTATCAACCCCTTATATTAGGTTCATTTCATGAATTTTTTAAACTCTTTTCCCACTAGTAATCACTATTTTAGGTGATAAGCATTTCAATATACATTCAGGGAGCTAGCCCTTTAATCTAGAAGCTCACTTCCACTATAGGTACACCCACATACCTAAAAGTGTTCCCATGTTGTAAAAATATGTAAGAGTCTTTAAAACCCTCTACTAGGGTGTAATATTTGGTGACAATACTTATAGCATGCCTGATGGGACCATTGTATTCAAGATGACTTATCAAGGTGAATATTGGTCTTAACAACATCAGTTCCAAACTGGTGTGCAACTAAGAATTTGGAAAATACATCAAGGTAAAATATAGTTCAAGGCCATTATTTTTTCATAAAATTACACTCATACTTCATGTATCTCACTAGGTCATTAGCTAGTAGAGTTTTCAATCCTACCAAACCACCTGTTCAAATGAACTTCCTCTTGAAGTTCAAAACACTCATCCTAATTTGCCTTTCAAGGAGCAAGAAGATTTTTTATAGCCAAAGAAGTGAAGAGATTTAAGAGGTTGAAGATATTACATATCTTGAATAAAACATGGCTAGACAACATGCCTTTCCTACATTCAATACTAAAAATCTAATTCATCTCCAAGCATATGATGTTATTCCCCCTAATGCCACAAAGAGTGTGCCTACATTCCATGGTGAGAGTCATGTTATACCTAGTGAGCACATCAGGGATATATAAATTTTTTGTAATTTTCACAATGTGACTCATGATAAAATTGCCATTAGAGTCCTTGTCATGTCCCTTAGAGGGAAAGATCTTGATTGGTATCAGACTTTGCCTGATAGATGCATCACATCATGGGATGATTTTAGAGTGTTGTTGACTTCTAGATTTGAAGATGAAAGTGACCATACCTATCTCATACATCAGCTCAATGTGATAAAATGAGTCTCAAAATAAAAAATGCATGAATATAATGATAGATTTTTAAAAAACTTGGTATAAATTTCCTCCTTCCATGAGGCCAACTACTAGTTTTGTGTTTCCTACCTACTTGAGAGCCATCTTTACTGAAATATCTATCATACTTCAATCCATGGGTGGTTCCACTCTTCTTGAATCATGAGCTTTCCATCAAAGCTAAAAATGATATCATTCAAGATGGAAGGTTGCCTCATAAGGTTTATATGTCTCCATTATCTCATACTTATGTTGATATTCCTAGCGTGGCCAAAGTTTCCAATGTTAATACCAAGCCTAGAACTTTTCCCAAGAAGGAAGATAATGTGATGGATAAAGATGCAAAAATTCAACTATTAAGAGATCAACTTAGGAAAGAGAGAATGAAAAAGATTTCCTCTCAAAATCTTTATCCTTATCATTAAAATTATGGAAAATAATATGGGAGAGGATGAGGTCAAGGGAAGCCAAACTATAATAGGCCTCCCAATGTGTATAATCCTAATTCTACCACTCATACAAAGAAGATGGTACCAATGGATAACAACATGATGTAAGGATAATATTGGCAATAATGAAAATTTATGGATGAAAATGAGAATGGAGAGAAATATCTTATTGTTCAAATAATAGTCACCACTTTTTTATCATTTGAAGATGAAGTCATGATGTAAACAAATGAAGGTGGACAACCTCAAGGAGATATCCTCACAAACTTCGTAGTTGAGGACACTTTTGTGCTCAATCAAGAAACTTATGTTGTAGAAAACACTAAAGAAAAGATAAAGGCTTCAAGAGATGATAATAAGTGCCTAAAAGTTCATCTATTCCTCCTAGAAAGCAACAAGGAATGGTTACAAGCATGGTAGTTCCAAACAATCCTACACAACCTCAAAATTAGAATGTTTGAAGGACTATTCAAAACACTTCAACTCCTTAAGTTCTAAGATATTCCTTTCTTCTAAGGTCCTAATAAAAAGTAGGTATATCTGATATAAATATTGTAGACTCATTAAAGAATACCAAGACTTATATTTCTCTTTGGGATGTCCTTCATATGCCTGGCCAAAAAGAGTTTCTACAAAAACAACTATCTATTATCCCTACTTGTCTTTCACCTTCAAGTCAAATTCATGGCCATGTTACTCTCACAAATTCACCCAAAAACATTTTGAACCATATAATCAAGCTGATAAAACTCCACCATTCTACCTCACTCTCATTATGGGTGATAACTTGGTACACAATTGCATAATTGATAGTGGACATTCTACTTCAATCATGCCCAAGATTGTAGCTAATAATTTGGGCCTAAAATATGAGCCTCATAATAAAGGAGTTATACAATATAGATGGTACACCTAATAAGACAATAGGACTAATAAAAAACTTGAAGGTTTTCTTACATGATTGTCCTAGTTTTCCTATCCTTTAGGACATAGTTGTTGTTAACCTCCCAACTCACTTTACAATCTGCCTTTCAAGAGAATTTATAGCCAAGATAGGTGGATATCTCTCAACTGATTGGTCCTTATTGGAAATTAGGACAAGGTACGAAACCAAGGTGACCATTAGAACACAAGCTCTTGCAAGGTTTCATATTGAACTCTATATTCAAACAAGTTTTAATTTGAATTGTGTTGTCCATGAGGGAAAGGATTCTATTATAGATGATGGTATTTCCTCCAACCTTGAAGGCATTTCTGATTTATTTATTGATGAATATGGCACTAAACCTTATTAACATGATCCTTCTAATTTCATGGAGGCAATTTATTTAGGAGTGTATTTTATACATTAATAAGGAATACCAATACCTCTACAAGCAAAGGAAGGAGGTGAGGATGATGAGATGTGGAAAATGTTGTTTAATGGTTCAAGAAGTAAAATTGGTGCAAGAGATGGTTTCATGTTGGTATCCCCATCCAAAAAACAATACTATGCTTCATATAGGTTTGATTTTAATTTCACTTGCAATGTGGTTGAGTATGAAGGTTTGATTCATGGCCTTCAATGGGTAAGGAAAAAAGGAATCAAGAACATGAAAATATATGGAGATAGTGAAGTGGTTGTGCATCATGTTATGAATGTAGTTTCTAAGAAGAACCCTTTTATCAAGTCATATAAGCATAAGTTATGGGATTTTATTGAATACATAAATGCATTCAACATCTAATTAGATCCAAGGTAGCATAATAATAATGCTGATAGAATGGCTACCATAAGAGGTTAGTTTAATACACCAACTCCCATAAAAGAGGAGGGAAAAAATATCACATTCAGATAATTATCATACCTTCAATACCTGATAATGAGGTGTCTTGGCAAGTGTTTTATAGTGACAAACACATTTCATGCTTCTTTCAAAATGAGGTTGAGTTTTCCTTAAGGAGTCAAAAGAGACTCCAAGAAAAATTTGATGATCAGATTTTATAACTAGGAAAAAACAAGATAACTAAGGGCTTGGTGGCCATAGAAAGTATCATAAATTCATATGATAATAATAATAATAATACAAATTTGAGTATGTCTACAAGAGGATAAGTATGAAACAATTTTTAATTTTAAAGATAAACATCTCAAACTAGGCAAGGTATGTTCTACATTAGAGAAGCAGGCATTCATTGATTTGTGTAGAGAGTTTCATGACATATTTGTTTGGGATTAAAAGGACCTAAAAGTATTTGATCATAAACTATCACACCATACCATTGAATTTGAACCTAGAATTAAACTAGTTAGGAAAAAGGCCCATCAACCCCATGGTTGAATAACTCATGAATATATATCTTACCAAACTCCTTGAATCTAAAATTATCTTTCCTATCAAACATTCAACATGGGTGGCTAGCCTTGTACTAGTTATAAATAATAATGGGGAGATAATACTTTGTGTGGAATTTACAAATCTTAATAGAGTGTCACCAAGAGGCCACTATCCTTTAACATCAATGGAGTAGATTTTGTCAATGATTTTAGGTTCTCAATGTTTCTCTCTCCTAGATGGATATTCAAGTTATAACTAGATTCTATTGAATGAGGATGATTAGTTTAAGACAAAATTCACCACAAAATTGGGGACTTTTTCTTATAGGAAGATGACCTTTGGTTTGTAAAATGTTATTACCACATTTCAAAGAACAATGGACATGGCCTTCAAAGGTTTGATTAATGAGATGTTGTTGGTTTATCTAGATGATATAGTAGTCTTTTATAAATATGCTAATGAACATAAGCATCACTTAAGGAAATAATTTGAAATATCTAGGTAGTATGGAGTGTTTCTTAATGTGCAAAAATGAATCTCTCTTATCCATGAAAGTAGGCTCTTAAAACATATTATTTCCAAAGATGGTTTGATTTTTGATCCTAAAAGGATAGAGGCTATTATAGGCCTATCATTTAGCTTTCATAATAAAAGTCTCCAAAGTTTTTTAGGTAAGATAATTTTTTTAAGGAGATTCATACATGGTTTTACATATTTGGTGAAATTATCACAACCATGCTCAAGAAAAACTAAGTCCTTCCTTGGAATAAATAAGGTAAGAGTAGTTTTGAAGCTATTAAGAAAGAAATTGCACAAGATCCTACTCTTGTGAAACTTTATTTTGCTAAATATTTCATGTTGTATTCATTTTCTAACCTTGATACTATCTCAGCCATGCTAATGCAAAATAATATGAGGGTGTCGAGCAACCAATTGCATTCTTTAGTCAAGGTTTTGAAGATTATGAAGTCAAGTAAAAATTTGTGGAGAGAAAGGTCCTTGATATTTTAAGAGGACTAAATAAGTTTAGGAATATGGTTTCGAACAATATGATTCATGTTAGGGTTTATCATCCTACTACCAAAGAGTTTCTCTTGAGTAAAGACCTTAGTGAAAATAGGGCAGGGTGGATTACTAAGGTAATAGAATATGATGTTGATATCAAAGTGACAAAGTTGATAAGGGGTAAAGGCCTTTATGAACATCTATATTTACATCTCCATAAGTCAAAGTAAGAGTCTCAAGTCAATCATGATTGTTCCCAACCAACTAGTTTATTGCTTTTACAAAGTTGGACACAAGATGTTATCATATTTATTCAAAGTGGTGAGGTATCCTAATGGTATGAATACATCACAAAGAAGATGCTTTAGATTTCAAGCTATCCCCTTTGGTCTTTTAAATGGTGTGATTTTTATAAAAGACACTAATGGTGTGTTATTGAGATACATTGATAATGATCAATTTCGAGTGTTGCTTGAGAAGTTACATGATGGGATAATAGGAGGTCATTTCTCTCCAAGAACCATAACTACTAGGATCATGAGGGAAAGATATTATTGGCCTAGCCTCTGTAAGGAATATTATTCTTGGGTGAGAAGGTGTGTATAATGTGATTTCTTTATAGGAAAATATAATCTTGCAACACTTCCTTTGAATCTTATCCAAGTAGATCAACCTTTCATGTAATGGGGCCTTGATTTCATTGACACGATAAACCCCCCATCAAGTGCTAGTCACAAATGGATACTCCAAACAGGTAACTAATTTACAATGTGGCTTAAAGTGGTGCCATTGAAATAATATAATGAGAATTATATCTTGGAGTTCTATGTGAGTATCATAATAAGGTTTGGTACCTCTTCTAGAATTATTTTAGACAATGCACTTGATTTTATGGGTGTTCAAATAACTGATTGGGAAAATAGCAATGGAATATACTTGAGAACCTCATAAAATTATTACCCTCAAGGTAATGGGTTGGTTGAGTCTACTAACAAGAATTTGATCAAAATAATCATGAAGAATTTATAAGATAATCAAAGGGCTTGTGACACCAAATTGAAGATAGCCCTATGGTCTGATATGATAACTACCAAGAGGTAAATAGAGAATTCTCCTTTTGGTCTTATATATGGAAGGGAGGATAGGTTATTTATATCACAAGATATGCCTAATTTAGAGTTGTCACATCAATTAGAGTTGCTTTAGAATACTCTAATGAAGGTAAGGTTGGCAGAATTAATGGAGTTGAAAGAGACTAAAGATTAATCTCATCAAAGTATGAACATCAACAAATACTAATGTGGAGGTCTTTTGAAAATAAGCCAACTCCAAGAACATTTCAAGAAGGTTACATAGTGTTTAAATGGGGATGTAGATAGAGTAAAACCAAGGAGGCATACAAAATTTAAAACTTTATGGAGTGGACCATATGTCATCATCAAGTAAAAATAAAACAACTCTTTCCAATTAGCAAGGATGAATGGAGAGGAGCTACCTATAAATATGAATGGGATACATTGAAACCTTAATATTATGGAATTAGAGGTTAGTCCTATAGATATTAGGTTAGGTGTGACTTTTATTTCAGTTGTGTTGTGTTCCTTAAGTGTTCTAATTGAACACATGTGTGTTTCTTTTGAGTGTGTCTTATTTTGTGTGTATTTTCCTTATGTTTTATGGTTTGTTAAAGGTAATTTGTGTGTCAAATATTGTTTATATGTGACTCCATATCCTAATGGATAGGATTAGGCTACTTTCCATGTATAGAAAGCGTACAACCCTTGGGAAATCATAAAGAATGTTGACCATTTTGACCACAAGTCAAAATGGGTCAATGGCCCTATAGTCAAAAAATTATATAGGGTTATAATATAATGTTATAGTGTGTTTTATAGCTAATTAGATGTTATTTAATGTAATTTTAGCCTTTTTCATGGTCTAATTCATCCTTATGTTATTTTGAGTCATTTGGAGATCATAAATGAGCATTTAAAATGCAAGTAAAGGATCTAATAGGTTTTCACATTATTCAATCCCTTAAAATGACAAGGATGGATTATAACAGTCTATTTCCCATGTATGCATAGTCATCCACCATGAATGATCACCTATAGGTTCTATGGAGATGGTCATCTCATTAGCTTCAATCACTTCATGGTTTAAAGAGCTTGTTTGAAGAATATGAGAAGGATCCTAAAATTGAATGCAAGGTTTCCAAGTGTTGAAACATCACTTAATTAGATAAAATATCAATGGCACATGGGTGATATAATGAAGTCAATAAGTTAAAGTCCCCTAAATCGAGATTGATGGTGCACATTCTTACTTATAAATTTTGATCGATGATATACATTAAAGACTGGGGTCAGCAAGTCAAGATAGATATATGACACGTGTTTAATCATACATATGGAGATTTAATGGAAAAATAAATCAATAGGTCAAAATATCCTATGAATGAATGTGATGGTGCCATCTATCATAATCATAGTGAATTGGTAGTGGGTAGGTGGCCTATATTTGATCATATGTTTAACAAATCAATGATACATGTTTGATCATGAAAATCAAATATTGATGGTATATATCACCCATACATATGGATATCAATGGTATGAATCGATTTACTAAGTCAATAATCCCAAATTGTACACAAGGACACTGTATGGTGTAAGAGTTTTAACTAAATGGATACTAATATCAAGATCCACAGAAGTCACGTGGGACTACCAAGTGTCACAATCTCAGAATCTTGGATCAAATATCAATTACCAACATTGAAAGTCAAGGCTAAAATACCCTTGAGGGGATTGACATAGAGATTTTGATCAAGTTTTATGGGACACAAGATGAAGACACATGTCTAAAGCAACAACAATCATATTTTAAAATTAAATAAATAACATGGCAAGGAGATGCCACATAGACAGACAAGTTAGATCAGAAGATTTTGTGTACCTAAGCATGTGATTGTATAAAAACTAGATCAAAATACAATTTGGGTAACCAAAATAAATACTTCAAATTTGTATGTTGCTATTAAAACTTAGTAAAGACCACCTCATAAACTTTGTAGTCCTAAAACAACACATGCAATAGGCTTAATCCAGTCATGGAGGATTCATGATGAACATCAATCCTAGAATGATAGTGATATATTTATAATAGTATATATAAATGACCTCATCAAGAACATAATGGATACCTCCCTCTTAGTGAAATCATCACTTTTGTCCCTAGTTAATTATGGGATGTTCCGAAAGGACTAAATGATGAAGGCAATTTTCTAAGGAAATGGAGTCTTAGATCACATTTCATTTAGTTTCATTCCTTTAAGGGCCATTTATATTATGATACCTTACATTTTCTGTATCACACTCATTATCCTACATGTATAACTCCTTTTCTTATCATGACACATATTCTTATGACTCTTGGAATTCTCTCTTCTCACTTCTCTCTCAAATTCTATAAGTAGCAATCATTTTGGCTATTTTAAACTAATTCAAATCCATGTACAGTGAATAACTACTAGAATGACATTTTATTTTTCCTTTGAACAATAAATTCAAGTTTGGTTTTGAGTTCATGAACACTTTTCTAAGTGTACAAAGTGATGTATGGTTAGGTTAAGTGATAATATTCTATCATTGTTTCCCTTAGCATCTCATGTTTATGCAAGAGTTCCTATTCTATTAGGTCATATGAAGTGTTGTCAAGTGTATGGGTCTATATTTTAAATTTAAAATGAGTGTTAGTGTTTAAAACTATCCTATGGATCCCTTACCTTGGATAGCCTTCATGCATCTCACCTCCATATTAAAGAATTTATGTTAAAATCCTTTAATACTTGGGAATTAGCTTATATGCATTATTTCTTGGTGTAGGAAGTATAATGGTCATATAGAAATAATCTTGGTGTATCACCCCCTTATATTAGTTTCATTTTATGTAAACTTCTAACTCTTTTCCCACTAGCAAGTACTAGTTTAGGTGATAAGCATTTCAAGACACATTCAAGGAGCTAGCCCTTTAATCTAGAGGATTGTTTCCACTATAGGTACACCCACACACATAGAAGTGTTTCCATGTTTTCAAAATTTGGAAGAGGATTTAACACTCACTTCTAGGGTGAAATATTTTGTGACAACAGTTCTAACATGCCCAATGGGACCATTATCTTCAATACAACTTATCAAGGTGAATGCTCATCTTGACAACATCAGCTACAAATTGGTATGTTATTTAGTATTTGGGAACTCCATCAAGGTAAAATATGGCTCAAGGCCATTGTTTTGTCATAAAATTAATCTCATACTTCATGGTTCTCACTATGTCACCATATAGTAGAGTATTCAATCCTACCAATCCACCTATTTAGCCTAAACTTCCTCTTGAAGTTCAATACCCTCATCCTAATTTGACTTTCAAAGAGCAACAATATTTTTCTATCGAAGGAAATGAAGAGAGTGAAGAGGTTGAATATCTTGAAGAAAACATGGATAGAAAACATTCCTTTCTTACCTTAAATAATAAAAATCTAATTCATCTCCAAGCATATGATGTTATTCTCCATAATACCATAAAGAGTGTACCTAAATTCAATGGTGAGAGTCATGTTACACCTAGTGATCATATTTGGGATATCTTAAATTTTTGTAGTTTCCACAATGTCATTCAAGAGAACATTGTCATTATATTCCTTATCATGTCCATTAGAGGGAAAGCTCTTGATTGGTATAGGACTTTTCCTGATAGATACATCACATCATGGGATGATTTTGGAGTGTTGTTGATTTTTAGATTTAAGATGAAAGGGACCATACCTCTCTCATATATCAACTCAATGTGATCAAAAGAGACTCAAAGTAAATAATGCATGACTTTAATGAAATGTTTCAAAAAACTTGGTATAAATTACCTCCTCCCATGAGGCCACCTACTAGTTTTGTGTTTCCTACCTACTTGAGAGCCATCGATACTAAAATTTCTATCATGCTTTAATCCATGGGTGGTTCCACTCTTATCGAAGCATATGAACTTTCCATCAAAGTTGAAAATGGTCTCATTAAAGTTGTAAGGTTGCCTCATAATTTTTATATGCCTCCATTGTCTCATACTTCTACTGATACTCCAAGTGTGACCCAAGTTTCCAATGCTAATACCAATCCTATAGCTACTTTCAAGAAGGAATATAATGTCATGAATAAATATGAAAAAATTTAAATGTTAAGAGCTCAACTTAGGAAAGAGAGAATGAAAAAAGGTGACTATAAAAATATTTATCCTTATTAGTATAAATATGGAAAAAAATATGGAAGAAGAAGAGGTCAAGGTTAGCCTAACTACAACATGCCTACCAATGTGTATAATCCTAACTCTACCACCCATGCAAGGGATATGGTACTAGTGCATAACAACTTGATGTAATGATAATATTGGAAACAAGGCTAATTTATGGACATAAATTAGAATGGAGAGAAACCTCTTTCTTCTCAAAGAGGATTCATTCCTCTTTTATTAGCTGAAGATGAAGTCATGATGCAAACAAATGAAGGTGGATAGCCTCAAGGAGATATCTTTACCAACTTCCTAGTTGAGGACACTTTTATGCTCAATCAAGGAAATTATATTGTATAAAACATTACAACCAAGATAAAGGATTTAGGAGGTGATAATAATGTGCCTAAAATTTCATTCAATCCTCCTACAAAGCAATAAGGCATGACTGCAAGCATGATAGTTCCAAACAATCCTACACATCCTCAAAATTAGATTATTAGAAGGATTGTTCAAAAAAAATCAACTCCCCAAGTTCCAAGCACTTACTTACCTTCAAGATCCCATAAAAAATTAGGTATGTCTGATCTAAATATTTTAGACTCATTAAATAATACCAAGATATCCATTTCTCTTTGGGATGTCGTTAATATGCCTAGCCAAAAAGAGCTTTTACAAAAATAACTATCTACTATTCCTACTAGTCTATCACCTTAAAGTCAAAATAATGGCCATGTTGCTCTCACAAATTCCCCAAATACCATTGTCGAACCATCTAATAAATATGATAAACATCCAGCATTCTACCTCACTCTCATTTTGGTGATAAGTTGGTACACAATTGCATAGTTGATAGTGAAGCTTCTACTTTAGTCATGCCTAAGGTTGTAGCTGATAAGTTGGGCCTAAAATGTGAGCCTTATATCAAAGGATTTATCCAATTAAATGTTAAACCTATTAAGACAATAGGACTAATAAAAAACTTGTAGGTTTTATTGCATGATTGTCGTAGTTTTCCTATCCTTCAAGACATAGTCATTGTTGACATCTTGCTCACTTTGTAATCTACCTTTCACAATACATTGCAGCCAATATTGGTGGTTATATATTAGATGATTGGTCCCTTTTGTCCTTTATGACACATTATGAGACTGAGGTGACCATTAGAACATAACCTCTTACAAGGTTTCATATTGAGACCTACATTAAAACAAGTTTTAATTTGAAATATGTTATCCATGAGGAAAAGTATTTTATCATAGATGGTATTTCTTCCAAGATTAAAGGCATTTCTAGTTTATTTATTAATGAATATGGTACTAACTCTTATGATCAGGATTATTATGCTTTCATGGAGGAATATAATTTAGGAGTGTATTGTATACATGAAGAAGGAATACGAATGCCTTTACTAGCCAAGGAAGGAGGTGAGGATGATGAGATGTGGAAATTTTTTTTTGAAAGTTTAAGAAGTAAACTTGGTGTAGTAACTAGTGTCATGTTGGTCTCCCCATCCAAACAATAATACTATGATTCATATAGGTTCAATTTTAGTTTCACTTGTAATGTGGCTAAGTATGAAGGTTTGATTCATCCACTTCAATGGGCAAGAAAAAAAAGAATCAAGAAATTGTAATTATATGGAGATAGTGAATTAGTTTTGCATCAAGTTAGGGATGTTGTTGCTACCAATAACCCTTTTCTCAGGTCATATAAGCCTATGGTATGGTATTTTCTTGAATACTTCAATGCATTCAACATCTAATTAGTTCTAAGGGAGCAAAATAATCATGTTGATATATTGGGTGCCATAAGAGTCTAGTTTGATAGACCAACTACCATAAAAGAGGAGGAAAAGCAATCTCACACTAAGATAATAGTCAAACCTTCCATACTTTAAAATGAGGTCCCTTGGAAAGTGTTTTATAGTGACAAACACATTGCATACTTCTTACAAAATTAGGTTGAGTTTTCCTCAAGAAATCAAAAGAGACTTCAAAAATAATTTGATGATCAGATTGTGCAATTAAGAACAAATAAGATACTTAAGGACTTGGTGAGCTTAGAAATTATCTTCAATGAATATGATCAATAGAATAAGGAAAAAGTGGGTTTGTCTATAAAAGAGGATAACTATGGAAGAGTCTTGATTTTAAAAGACAAACTTCTCAAACTATACAAGGTATGTTATACATTAGAGAAGAAAGCAGTCATTTATTTATGTATAGAGTTTCATGACATATTTTCTTGGGAGTATAAGGACCGAAAATTATTTGATACTATCCTATCATGCCATAAAATTGAATTAAAACTTAGAGGTAAATTATTTAGGCAAAAACAAAGGCCCATCAACCCCAAGGTTGAACAACTCATGAAGATAGAGCTTACCAAAATCCTTGAATCTAAAATTATCTTTCCTATCAAACATTCAACATGGGTGGCTAACCTTGTACTTGTTAGAAATAATAATGGGGAGATAAGAATTTGTGTGTACTTTAGATATCTTAATAGAGTGACACTCAAAGACCACTATCCTTTACCCTTAATGGATCAAATTTTGGAAAATTTTTTAGGTTCTCAATGTTTTTATCTCCTTGATGGATATTTAGGTTATAATCAGATCTAGTGAATGAGGATGATTAGTTTAAGAAAAAAATCACCACAAAATAGGGGAATTTTACTTATAGTAAGATGCCCTTTGGTTTATTAAATGCTGGTGCCAAATTTGGAAGAGCAATGGACATGGCCTTCAAAGGTTTCATTGATGAGATGTTATTGTTTCATCTGGATGATATAACAGTGTTTTAAAAATATTATAATGAACATATGAAACATTTGAGGCAAGTGTTTGAAATATGTAGGAAGTATGGAGTATTTATTAATCCAAAAAATGCATCTTTTTTTCCATGAAGGTAAGCTCTTAGGAGATACTATTTCTAAAGATAGTTTGACTAGTGATCCTGAAAGGATAGAGGATATTTTAGGCCTATCATTTACCTTGCATAAGAAAAGTCTCAAAAGTTTTTTAGGTGAGATAAATTTTTTAAGGAGATTCACACCTAGTTTTACATCTTTGATGAAACCTATCACAACCATGATCAATAAAAACCAAGACTTTTCTTGGACTAAGGAAGGTAAGAGTAGTTTTGAAGCCATGAAAAAAGCAACTGCACAAGCTCCTACTCTTTTGAACCCTAATTTTTCTAAATACTTCATGTTTTACTCATTTTCAAACCTTGATACTATTTCAGCCATGCTAATGCAAAGGAATGATGAAGGTGTGGAGTAACCAATTGAATTATTTAGTCAAGGTTTGGAATATTATGAATTTAAGTACACCTTTGTGGAGAAATAAGTCCTTGTTTTTATAAGAGGACTAAAGACATTGAGGCATATGGTTTCAAATAGTAGGATTCATTTTACGATTTCTCATCTTAGTACCAAAGAGTTTCTCTTGAGTAAAGACCTTAGTGAAAATAGGGCAAGATGGATTACTAAGGTAATGGAATATGATGTTGATATAAAAGTGGAAAATGTTGATAAGGGCTAAAGGCCTTTGTGAACATGTAGATTTAGATCTCCATGAGTCAAAGGAAGAGGCTATAGTTAATCATAGTTGCTCCCAACCAACTAGTTCCTTGCTTCCACATAGTTGGACACAAGATGTTATAATATTTATTTTGACTGGTGGGTATCCTAATGGTATGAGTAGATCACAAAATAGACGTTTTAGATTGAAACCTATCTTCTTTTATCTTGTATATGGTGTGCTTTTTAGAAAAGACACTCATGGTGTGTTATTGATATGCATTGTGTTGTTTGAAAATTTACATGATGGGACAACATGATGTCATTTATTTCCAAGAACCACATCTACCAAGATCATGAGGGTAGGATATTATTGGCCTAAGCTCTTCAAGGACTATCATGCTTAGGTGAGAAGGTGTGTATAATGTGATTTATTTGTAGGAAAATAGAATATTGTATCCCTTCCTTTGAAACCTATCTAGGTAGATCAATCTTTCTTATAGTGGGGCCTTGATTTCATTAGCATGATAAACCACCGATAAAGTGATGGTAATAAATGGATACTCAGGATAACTAAATACTTTACAATGTGGGTTAAAGAGGTAGAATTGAAAGAAGTTAATGAAAATTCTATATTAGAGTTTTATAATAATATCATAACAAGGTTTAATACCCCTTCTACCATTATTTTAAACAATGCACTTGATTTTATGGTTGTTAAGACAATTGATTGGGAAAATAGTAATGATATATACTTGTGCACCTCATAAAATTATTACCCTTAAGGTGATGGGTTGGCTAAGTCTACTAATAAGAATTTGATCATAATCGTTAAGAAGACTTTGGAAGATAATCAAAGGGATTGTCACACCAAATTGAAGATAGCCCTATGGGTTGACAGGATAACTCCTAAGAGGTAAATATGGAATTCTCCTTTTGTTCTTGTCTATGGAATGGAGGCTAGCATATTTATATCACAAGATTTTTCTACCTTAGATTTGGCACAACTATTAGATTTGATTGAGAACACGCCAATGGAGGTAAGGTTGGAAGAATTAATGGATTTAAAAGAGACTAGAGATAAAGCTCATAAAACTATGGAACATCACCTAATACTAATGAAGAGGTATTTTGACAAGAAGGAAACATCAAAAAAATTTCAATAAGGTGACATAGTGTTGAAATGGGATGAAGATATAGAAAAACTAGGGAGACATAAAAAATTTAAAACTTTATGGAGTGGACCATATGCCATCATCAAGTGAAAGCAAAATAACTCTTTCCAATTAGCAAGGATTAATGGAGAAGAGTTGTCTATCCCTGTGAATGGGATATCTTTGAAACCTTGCTATTGAGGAATTGGAGGTTAGTATTGTAAATAGTAGGTTAGGTATGACTTTTATTTTAATTATGTTGTGTTCCCTAAGTGTTCTAGTTGAACACATGTGTGTTTATTTTGAGTGTGTCTTATTTTGTGTGTCTTTTCCTTATGTTTGTGTGTTGTTAATGGAAATTTGTGTATCAAAGCTACT
This sequence comes from Torreya grandis, assembly GCA_037957365.1. Lineage (NCBI taxonomy): Eukaryota > Viridiplantae > Streptophyta > Pinopsida > Cupressales > Taxaceae > Torreya > Torreya grandis. The sequence goes on from JARHVA010005552.1 coordinate 386,646, forward strand.
ATATAGGTGAATCCATGGCCCAATGGGCAATATTAGGCTACTAGTCATGCATACAAATCATACTACCCTTGGGAAATCATCAAGAATGTTGACCATTTTGATCACAAGTCAAAATGAGTCAACCCCCCTATAGTCAAAAAAAATATAGGGATCTAATATAATGTTATAAGATGTGTCATAGTTGATTATATGTGATTTGATGTGATTTTATCCTTGGTTATGGTATATTAGTCCATATGTCATTTTGAGTCACTTGAAGATCATAAATAAGAATTGAAACTACAAGTAAAATATCCAGTAGGTTGCCATGGTGTTTGAGCCATTCAGAAGACAACGATTGATTATAATAGTCTATTTCACATGTATACATAGTTGTGTACCATGAATGAGAACCTAAAGGTGTTATGGAGAATATCATCATGTTGAAAATGAGTAATTGCCTAGCTTTAATCACTTAATGGTTGAAAGAACTTGTTTGATGAAGATGAGAAGGATCCTAAAAGTAAACACAGGGTTTCCAAGTGATGAAACCTCACTTGATCAAATAAAATATCAATAACACATGGGTGAATAGAGATCTAATGGAAAGCACAAATGATTTGAGCAATATTTTAGGTGACAATTTAGCTGATGGTGTTACCCTTATTGATGGTAGAACTTCTGGGAGCCATAACTTTTGCACCATAGCTCCATTTGACTCCCCGTTTGAACTATTGGAAAGCTAAGAATGAATAAATAACTTTTGTACCATAGACATAATTTAGTTTTTACCCTTGAAAACTAAATGGAAGTTCCCCAAATTTCAATTTTAGTAGTGCAGTATAGAAATAGTAAGTTTCTAAAAATAGTAATTCCTCAAATTCTATATTATTGTAAATCATGGAAGTATAACCACTTAATCTCCATCGAGATTGGTGACCTTACAAATCCTCCTCATACTTTAAAAATGTGTATAAATGAAGATGTAACCTGAAATTAAAATGAGACATCTCTTCTCAGAGATAGGCATATGTTTGGGTCTACAAATTTGATCAATAAAACATCTCTTCTCAGAGATAACATAATTAAAATTATGTTGTTCTTATTTCTTGAATTATATTTCAACCAAAGCTTCTAAGTTTTGGATCAGTGGTATCAAATTGGTTTGTCTTGAGAGTGTATGATCTCAGGGATAAGGTCAGGCTACAAAAATCTTGGGTAGAAAGTAATAGATCTTCCAAAATATCCACTTATTCACTCTAAATGATCTCAAATGGTAGACAACACTGAGACATACAATAATTTCAAGGAAATGGTGAATGAAGCCCTCCAATAGTAGTAAGTATAGATGCTATAAAAATTCACCCAAATTATCTAACAAATCTCAATGGGAAATTCTAGCTCCTCATCTACACCCCCACATATTTTCAATGTCACAACACCCTTCAAGGTTCAAGGGAATTTTGATATCCCTAAATTTGAGGGAAAAATCAATGTTGATGTAGTAGAAAATTATTTGGATCAATTGTCTTCCTATTTTTTTGTAAATAAAATCACTGATAAAGAGAAGATTACTTTTGCTCTTTTGAAAGCATAATTTATTGTCCAAAATTGGTGAGAAGTGTACAAGAAGAGATTCAGTATGGATGATATTAGCCTTGAGGTAGAACCTACCTGGGATGATTTCATAGAAGCATTAAAAGAAGAATACTACCCCATTGGAGTATATGATGATCTGTATATAGTGGCAACAACTTCACCAAGGTAAGGAACAGTCTATTCAAGATTACATTGACATTTTTCATTCTCTAGCTATGAGATTAGGCATAAAATAAAGTGAGAAACACAAGGTTCTCAAATATTATGGTGGAATACAATGGTATATATGGGGGAGATGGAACTCTTCAATATGGAAACCCTTAATGAGGTTTACAAGTTCATGATGAAGATTAAGCTGAAGCATGAAAGAATGAATACAAAAAGTCAACCTAAAAAATGAAAAAGTGACAAAAGAGGTCAAACATGAGGTCAAAATTGGAAGCAAAAGGAAGGGAAGACTAAGAAATGGTGTGATTACCAAAATATGGAACGAACTCCAAATAAGAATGTGGAGCCATCAAGTCCCTGATTTTTAAGTCACAATACTCAACATCTACTGACCTACCTCATACACACCTTGTAGTTGAAGAAGATGAAGAAGAGATTATAGATGATGAGCCTGATGCCATCATTACTTCATCTTGGATCCATGAGGAGAGGCTAGCTGACAAGGAAAGGTTGTTTCACTCTAAGTTATAGGTGAAAGGTAAGCCTCTACATTTCATTCTTGATAGTGGGAGTCAAAAGAATTTAATCTCTACTAATGTTGTGAAAAGCCTAAATTTATCCATGATACCTCACCCAAATCCATATAGTATTGGATGGTTGAGTCTAAGGAAAAACCTCTGTGTCACCCACCAATGTTTTCTCTCATATGAAATAAAACCTTTCCAAGATGAGGTCTTATGTGATGTGGTAAATTTAAATGTTTGTGATGTACTCTTTGGTCAACCATTCATGTATAATCGACATGGCATCTATGAATCAATAAATCAAAGGATCACCCTCACTCTTGGAACATGGTGCTACAGGGTACCAGAGGTACCACCTTCTACATCTATCTCCCTAATTAGTGCCAAGAAATTCATTGTTATGGTGGTCAAGCCATAAGAATCTAAAAGGGCTGATGTTGTAGCCCTAACTACATAAACAACACAACAACATAAGAAAATAGATATCAAGATGAAGAATTTCATGGCCTTCCATCTATAAACTAATGGTCAAATAGAAATGGTGAACAATCAGGCCCTGTATAGCTCCACAAAACACAATCTATTCCAAGTATGCATCATGAATCAAATCAAAATAAAGCTGCCACACTTGATGAAATTTTTTGATGCAATGGGGACCATTTCTTCTCAAGGAGGGAGGAATGATCTGAGTAATATTTTAGGTGATAATTTAGGTGATGGTTCTACCCCAATTGGTGGTATAACTTTTGAGAGCCATAACTTTTGCACCATATCTTTGTTTGACTCCCCATTTGAACCATTAGAAAGGTAAGAATGAATAAAGAACTTTTGCACCATAACCATAATTTATTTTTGACCCTAAAAAACTAAATGGAAGTGCCCCAAATTTTAATTTTAGTAGTTCCATCTAAAAATAGTAAGTTTATAAAAATAGTAATTCCTCAAATTCTATATTGTTGTAAATCGTGGAAGTCAAACCACTTAATCTCCCATGAGATTGGTGACCTTTCACATCCTCCTCCTACCTTTAAAATATATATAAATGAAGATTTAACTTGAAATGGAAATGAGACATCTCTTCTTAGAGATAGGCATATGTTTGGGTTTACAAATTTGATCAATAAAACATCTCTTCTCAAAGATAGGATTATTACAATTATGTTGTTCTTGTTTCTTGAATTATCTTTCAACCAGAGCTTCTAAGTTTTAGATCAAAAAAGTCTATAGGTTAGAGGATCTTGAGAATTAATTTGATTGTGCCATGTGTCATAATCATATTGAATTGGTAGTAGATCGATGACCCATGTTTGATTGTATGTTTAGCAGATCAATGACATATATTTGATCATGTACATCAAAGATCGATGGCACATGTCAACTATGAATATGGAGATCAATGGTGTGAATCAAGTCAATAAGTTAATAAGACTATATTTTACATAATTGTAACACATGGTGTAAGATAATTAACATAATGGAGATTGATAGGATGGTCCATAGAAGGTACGTAGGGATACCAAGTGTCACAATCTCAAAAGATTGGATCAAAGATCAATGGCCAACATAAAAATTTAAGGTTAGGATACCCACAAGGAGATATATGTATTGAATTTGATCAAGTTTCAAGGGATATGAGATGAAGACACATGTATGAAGTGACAATAGTCATATTTTAAAATAAAATAAACAACAAGGCAAGGAGATGTCACAGAGATAGATAGGTCAAATTAGAAGATTTTAAAGACCCAAGCATGAAAATGTATATAAAAAAGATCAAAATATGATTCAGGTTACTAAATAAAATGTTCAAATTTGTATACCACCATTAAATCTCATTCAAGACCACCTCATAAACCCCATAATCCTAGGAAAGAACATATAATAGGTTCAACACAGCCATGGAGGATTCATGATGAACATCAATCTTATAATGATAGTGATCTCTTGATAGTGGTCTATAAAAATGACCTCATCAAGCACACAATTGATACCTCCCTCCTAGTATAATCATGACTTATATCCCTAGTCAACTGTAGGATGTTCCAAAAGGGCCAAATGATGAAAGCAATTTTTTGAGCAAGCATAAGGAGTCCTATGCCATATTTCATAGAGTTTCATGCATTTGAGGGCCATTTGTTTTATCAAAACTTGCATGGCATATCTCACACTCATTATACTACATGTATAACTCCTTTTCTCAGCATGACACATGTTCTTATGACTCTTGGACTTCTTTCCTCTCACTTCTCTCTCAAATTCTATTAGTAGTAGCCATTTTGGCTATTGTAAATTGATTCCACTCCATGTATGGAAAAGAACTTCTATAATGAGATTGCATTTTGAATTTTAAAAATAAATGAAAGTTTTGTTTTGAGTTCATGAAATTTTATCTAAGTTTTCAAAGTGATGTATGGTGATTTCAAGTGATAATCTTCTATCCTTGTTTCCCTTATCCTCTCATGTTTATGCAAGAGTTCCTATTATTGCAGTTCATATGAAGTGTTGTCAAGTGTATGGGTTTATATTATAATTATAAAATGACCTTAGTGTATAAAACTAGCTTATGGTTCACTTACCTTTGATATCCTTCATGCATCTCACATACATATTGAAACAATCATGTTAGAATCCTTTAAGACTTGGAAGTTAGCTTCTATGCCTTGTTTCTTAGTGTAAGAAGTATAATGGTCATATAAAAATCATATTGGTGTATCACCCCATTACATTAGTTTAATTTAATGAAAATTTATAACTCTTTTCCCACTAGTACGCACTAGTTTAGGTGATAATCATTTCAAGATACATTTAGGGGGCTAGTCCTTACCTCTAGAGGGTCACTTCCACTATAGGTAAACCCACATACTGGAAGTGTTCCCATGTTACCCAAATATGGAATAGGATTGGATACCCTCTTCTAGGCTAAAATATTTTGTGACAATAGGTATAACCATACATTATATTTTCCTATCTACAAGAGTGTCCATAGGCCTAAAAAAGCCCAAAGAGACCTAAATGATGAAGACAATATAATATATAGTACACTTCCATTAGGATTTGTTATATGAATTTTTTTTTGAAGTATGAAAATAATAAAGGGTATCCAAAACATGTTCTAATTTGATCATAAGTGTCATATTTTTTTCAAGATAAAGAGGTTTATAGGTTGGAGGGCTACAAGGATTAGGCCTAGGAATCAAGCCAAGAGAGAGAGAGAAAATCTAAGGAAAGGAGGGTTAAAAACCCTAATAATGGTTGATTAAAGTTATAATAGATATATAAAGCATGGATATAATATTTGGAACTATTAGGAAGGCCGTAGGACCAAAATACCCCTTGGAAGCATGAATTAGGCCTTTCAGGCCTAATAACCCATAAAGGGCCAAAGAGAGAATTGAGTCAATATAAGTGAAAGGGAACATAAAATAAGTTTATAGGTATGGTATAAGTTATAATAATATTTAGGAAGATATAAGTAGAGTCATTGAATGCATGATTGAAGTGGAAAGTCATTAAGCCTAGTGAAGCCTAAAGGAGGCCTCAGGAGTGCAAGAGAAGTTGAGGGAGAAGAATAGGTTGAGTATACAATTTTTTAATTACACTTCATTGTATAAATCACCTAAAATCATAAAATTTACATCAATGGTCAAGCATTACACTTCATTGTTGATAATGAAAGTCAAAAAAGCCTTACCTTTCATCAAAATTCTAATGTTAATGAATATTGTGATTCCATAGACTCCTTGGCCTTTGTTAAAATAAATGCATATTGTTTTAAGTTATATGATCCAAGACTTGATTGAATACAAACAAATATAAATAGAAAGTTATAATAGTACATGGATTTAATAAGTTTCTCAGCCAAATCAACATCTATTTTTTTTTCTAAACCATGATAATCAACCTAAAGACTAAGATGATCTCCATGTGGTAGTTAAAAAATCACCTCCAAAGTTTTATAATGTGTATATAGTTGATGGATTCATTGATGTAGTTAATGAAATGAGTAAGTAACCTCCTCCAATTACTTTTTTCAACCAAAAAAATTGAAGGATGATTCTAACCATGGTCAATTATCCATTATATCTTCTATAGATACATGAAATTTGAGGTAACAAATGTTATTATGATTCATAATGGTTAAAGAACTAAAGTGTGCACATTGAATTTTGTTACAAATATTTGATATACACACTAATATCTAATGGGTACAACCATATAAAATAAAGGATATGATTGCATTCTAAATGGGACACCACTTGGGATAATTAACTTAGCTATAATCATTGGTCCTAAGACATTAATAATTTAGTTTCATGTATTACTAGATAATGAAAAAATTGCCATATTTCTCAGATGATCCTAGATTAATCAAATGATATATCATATAAAAAATATACTAGTGTTTATACATTAAATCCATTATAATCAAGTTATCACCATCTTAGGCACTACAAGTATAAGAAGCTAATCATAAAGCCCCAAGTACATTCACATAAATTTTGACTACCTATTCATTGATTTACCAAAATAACATTATATCAACATAAATTACAATATAATAATAAAATCCATAAAGGCTTACAAAATAAAAATGTAATAGAATGTTAGGTGAATGCCATATAGGCACATGTAAAATTCTAATAATACATAGATTGCCATATATAGGCATACAAAAAGTATGTACATTTCCATATAGGCATACAAAAAATTACATCACATGTAACATGAACTAATCATCAAATAGCCTCCCTTTCATTTCCTTCCTCAAAGAAGACCCTCCTTAGGATACCATGCTAGTAGATGGAGATCCCTTGAATGCTTTAGATTGCTCCAAGATGTGATTGTGGGTCCTATGCTCATAGCTATCTTGTAGTTAAACCTATTGAATAAAAATATTATTATAAAATTAACATAAAATATGTATGTAACCATGTTAAGAAATTAATTTCAAAATAGAATAAAAAACATTTAAACATGAACTTACTACCATCTAATGGTCCTAGTCAATATGAATTTGATGCTTTATTGGGTCAATGGTAGGTTGAGCTACATGAATATGCATATAAAAATAGGATTAAATATGAGATGTTTACCTACTAACCATCTAATTTGGATTATTATATGTCATAAGACAACCCTGCATACACAATACATTCACATAAGTTATATTTTTTGGGCAAGTATGTAGTAAAATTATTAAAAATATATATTTTACAATTCAAAATTAAAAGTTTATATATACCTTTATGAGGCATGTGTGGATCACATCATTAGAATAATGTCTATGTCTATCTCCACTCATAATGATAGATGAGTGTTTACTCAAGACAGCAAGTGAACAAACAAGGTCTCACTTTGTTTTCTATAAAGTATCAAAGATACATGGTAATTATTTATCCATTATTAAACCAATAGTGTTAGATGTACTCAAAATTTTACCTGTATAAGTAAAAGTTTTCATGCTAACATAGGAAATTGTAGTATTAGATGGGCCAGTAACTAGATCCATATATGTTAACAATGGTTGTGTAAGATCAAATCTTGTAAATGTGGTATGTCATGATGAAGGTACCATCTCTTCTTGGAACATGAAAAATTATATATATATATATATATATATATATATATATATATATCTGTGTCTGTGTGTGTGTGTGTATGTATATATATGTATGTATGTATATACACACACACACACAGACACAGATATATATATATATATATATATATATATATATATATATATATATATATATATATACGTATATATATATGTATATATATGTGTGTATATATATATATATATATGTATATATCAATGGTTGTGTAAGATCAAATCTTGTAAATGTGGTATGTGATGATGAAGGCACCATCTCTTCCTGGAACATAAAATATATATATATATATATATATATATATATATATATATATATATATATATATATATATATATATGTATGTATGTATATATATATAATTCATTTTATGTGTAAATTAATTTTTATATTTTAAAATTGAAAATAAAGTTTAAATTTTACATGACATAAATATATAAAATATACTTGCACCCATCTAGTGGTCAATGACTACACACCAAATGTGCATACCAGAAACTCTTCACTCAAGAGTATATCATCCAACCCCTCTAAACCACCAAAACTATCATCATCCAAAGGTCTAATACATATAAATACACAAGATCTACAAGGATGGAGTTGGTTATGCACACTAGGTGGCATATCTCTAGCATCAGTCGTTGAAAGCCCACTCATATGCTGAAGGAGTGTATTGGTAAGTTTAGTAAGTGCATGTAGAGTGTAACTCTCCATGATTTCCTTCACCATAGAGGGGATCTCAAGATGAAGTGTATTTTAGGTAGGGATACCTATAGGTTAATTTGACACATGACATGTACTTGGTTGATCCTATATAGAGCCTTTCTATCAGCACTGAAACTCACTATAATCAAAATAATTTAGAATCTCATTGGGGATAAACTCATAGTAGAGTTTCCTTAGAAAATATAATGAGACATCATGGTTGTAACATGATGTATAATCAATCACCATCCACCATTGGTCCCATAAATTATATTTGATAAAATTATGTTGGCACCTATGGATTGGGAAATGTTTATCAGTTACTAGAAATGGTATATTGGTGGTTGGGTCAATGAATAATGTACAAATGCTAGATTTTGATATTTGTTTTTTTAAACTCATGTGATGATAATTTTAAAACATAATAATACCAACAACAATCATTATAATATTCCCATATATCAATTTGACTCATTATTGAGACAATTTGAACCAATAACGATTCTAGGTTATTGTCTAGATAAGTGTGGTGGCTACTTGTGGCTGTAAGAACCCTCATTCTCTTAATTATGTGTGAAACTAGATACTCCTAGATGACTAGGGGATATTGTGGATTTGTAGGAGGGTTAGGTAGAGGGTTAGCTAAAGGATTAGGAAGGTTATGTGGAGGGTTAGCTAGAGGAATAATAAGGTCAAATGGAGGGTTAGTTGGAGGGTCATCCATATGAATAATAGGGTCTACTAAAGGGTTAGGAAGATTTTTATGGTCTCATGGAGTGAATTGGATTGTTTAAAATTAATATTTTATAAATTAACAATGTAAAAAATAAAAAATTGGTAAAATACAAGGTTAATAATGTAGTTTTTGATGACATAGCTCATCTATGTGGCAATATCATGATGTTTAGGAAATGTTGAGATTTATATTGGAATTTTGGTAAGTAATTTTCCCTTGATAGGCAGAAGCATGAGCACATAATGAGTGTTGTGAGAGGAAAGAAATAAATTACAAAATGGGGGTTATGAGACCTTTTTAACATGAAAAACACAGTTAATAACATGTACACATTATTATATAACATGTACTCATTATGTCTCATTAACACCAAGACATGATGCATATGCATTATTCATATAACACATATGTATTATTAAATATTTAGGTGGATGCCCATAGAATTATCCCCCAACTCCATGCACAAACCCTTAGAGTGTTTGATTGTGTGGCATATACACATGTGCCAAAGCTAAAAAGGACCAAATGGGATAAAAAAGGTGAAAATTAATTTTCATAGGGTATAGTTACCAAATAAAGGCTTACTGATTGTACAATCCCATCACCAAAGAACTCATAACCAACTGGGATGTTCAATTCATTGAGCATGAAGCTTGGGAAGAGAGACAAGAAGAAAATAAATTGTAAATAAGGGCTAGTGGACTCTTTATGTAAATTAAACTAGTAGGTATCCACCCATGTACTAATTTGAACTCCTATTTCACAAAGGGATGATTAATTTAGTGGAAACAACCATCTTTGAGGTCAAGTAGTTGTTCATGAGTCTACATCATCCTCTTCCATCTCAAGCCAATGCTTAGCAAGGACAAGGAGATTGAAAGAAGTATATGAGAAGTAAAGGTATGAAAAAAATGAAGATGAACCTATGAATTATGCTTTATTTTTATCATTTGATCCTATCTACTTTGAAGAAGTAGTCAAGGATAGAAAGTGATGTGAGGTAAAGGATGAAAAAATGCACATAATAGAGAGAAATTAGACTTGGGAGTTAGTTGACTTACCAAACAAAAAAGAGGTCATAGGAGTTAAGTGGGTGTAGAAGAAAAAATCAATCCTAAAGGAAAGATGGAGAGGCATAAGGTAGGACTAGTGGTGAAGGGCTACAAGCAAAGGCCTAGATGTGATTATAATGACATATTGGCACTCAAAGCAAGGCTATAAATAGTGAGAACAAACATGGTCATTGCTTCTAAACATAATTGGAAGGTGAATCAAATGGATGTCAAGTTAGCCTTATTGAATGAAGTTATAGAAGAAGAGGTTTATGGGGACAACCACCTAGATGTGAGATTCTCCATCAAGAGAACAAGTGTATACGATGAAAAAGGCATTATATGGGATCAAACAATCCCAAAGAGCATGGTATAATCATATAGTCTCTTATTTTTTAAGCAATGGATTTATAAAAATTACAAGTGAGCCCACACTCTAGATCAAAGTAAACAAAGGTGATATTTTTATTGTAGTTTTGTATGTGAAAGATCTAATATTCATCAAAAATGGAAATCATTCCATAAAAGAGTTCATAAAAACTATGAAGAATGATTTTCAAATAATTGATTTGAGCTTCTTGAACTAATTTCTTGTGATAGAAGTTAATTAAATAGATGAAGGAATATTCATATTCTAATATAAGTATGCAAAGGAAATGTTGGAGAGGTTTAAGATGATGGAGATTAAGCCTGTATCCACACTAGCTGAGATAAGCTTAAAGTTGTGCAAGGATGATTCCAAAAATAATGTAGACCCCACATGTTATAAGATCATAGTGGGAAGTTTAATGTATTTGAATTAAAATAGTCTAGACATCATGTATGTAGTTAGACTCATATCCATATTCATGTAGACATATAAAAAAACACATTGGCAAGTGGGGAAGAGGATATTGAGGTACTTGAATGGAACTAGAGATTACACAATTTTGTATGCAACAACAAATGAGTTTCATTTAGTGGTATACATGGATAATGATTGGGATAGTAGATTTTATGACTAAAAGATCATTTCATGGTATGTATTTCTTCTTGGGTCAAGAGCCATATCTTGGGCTTCAAAGAAATAACCCATAGTTTCACTTTCTATAGTTGAAGTGAAGTACAGAGTAGCCAATTTAGAAGCATGCAAATCTATATGGTTGAGAAGGATACTTTCATATTTGCATGAGGAGAAACAAGGAGATTATATTTTTTTTTGCAATATATCCTACATAAAATTGTCAAATAACCCAATCTTTCATGAAAGAGAAATCACATTGTAATCAAGTATCAATTCATTCAAGAGTTGGTTGAGAATCATGCAATAAAACATAGTTTTTTAAGTCATATTAATAGCTATTTGATATTTTTACTAAGCCATTATCTAAAGACACTTTCATGAATTTAAGAGGAAGGTTAAGGGTCATTAATGCAACATAATTGGGCCTACAAGGTTTTATGTTTGCTTTGGATTCTTACAACAGAGATCTTGACTCCAATAATCTAGCTACAAACTCATATAGTTCAGCTTCAAACTCCTACAGTCTAGCTCTAGAATCATATAGTTTAGTTTTGAATTCTTATAAGATAGCTTTGGACTCATATAAGCTAGATCTATAATTTTATAGGCCAAATCTATAATCTTATAGGTCAGCTCTAAAGATCACTTCATAATATGTATTTCATCTTGGGTCAGGTATTATATCTTTGGCTTTTAAAAAACAACCCATAGTTTCACTTTCTACAACTGAAGTGAAGTAAAGAGCAACCAACATAGAAGCATGCCAAGCTATATGGTTCATAAGGACACTTTCATATTTTAATGAGGAGAAACAAAGAGCTTATATAATTTTTTGTGACAATATATCCTCCATATCATTTTTAAATAACCCCATATTTTATGGAAATATCAATCACATTTCAATCGAGTATCACTTAATTCGAGAGTTGGTTGAGAATCATGTGATAAAGCATAGTTTTTGTAAGTCATATTAACAACTATTTAATAATTTTACTAAGCCATTATCTAAACACGCTTTCATGAACTTAAGAGGAAGGTTAGGGGTCATTAATGCATCAACATTGGGCCTATAATTTATTATGTTAGCTCTAAACTCCTACAATAGAGCTCTGGACTTTAATAGTCTAGTTACAGACTCATTTAGTTCATCTCTAGATTCTTACAGTCTAGCTCTAGACTTATATAGTTTAGTTCTAAATTCTTATAGGATAGCTTCAAAATCATATAGGCTAGATCTATAATCTTATAGGTCAGCTCTAAACTCAAAGATTATTTTCAGACTCCTACAAGTTAGCTCTAGACTCTTACAACACAACTCTAGACTCCATCAGATTAACACCAGACTTCCATAGGAGAGTTATGGGCTTTGTCAATCTAGCTTCAGACTTAGTTTGTAGCATAGATTAAAAATCTATCAGACTAGCTTTAAACTTAGTCCATAGCATAGATACAAACTCCACCAGTCTAGCTACAAACTCCATCAATAAAGTTACAAACTTTAGTAATGAAGCTCTAAACATGCACATAAGAGGTGTAGAAGCATTTAAGAAAATGAATAAAAGTTATAAGGATGTTTTAAATGCTAAGAAAAGTTTTTTATACCATGGTGGGAAGGTAAAGAATAATGAGGAGTGTTAAAATATTATTATATTCACCAAATTCCTACTTACCTCTCTAGTTTGCACTCAACTACTATAGCCACCAAACAAAAATTAATGCAACAATTCAAATTTGAAGTATTGGGAACCATTTGAAAGTTTTTGGGGCAATGATGTTGTAAGTGAATCTATTAAAAAAAGTGGACAAAATAAATATAATACAAAACAAAAGAGTGTGTGCAACAAAAAAAGTAATGTAATAACAATCAGAAGAATAACAATAGCAAGAGGAAAGACAAGGAAAAATATTGTCTACACAATAGTAGTAGTCATGAAAAAGGTAGAGACCTGGAGAAGATAAATCAACAAATAAGGAGAACCCAAAAACATTATGTAGAAGACAATGGAAGCAAAATAGAAAAAGAACATTGGTAAGCAGAGTAAGAGAATGTTGTTTGCTTACAACAGTCAGATGATTAAACATTAGTGAGCAAGGAGGACAAAATAGAGTTTTTTGATAGAATTAGTAAATAGTTGTAATTATGCTTGTAAAAGAGTTTTTAGAATCTATATAGATGCATTTATGTGTTTTAGATTATCTCTACCCATCCCCTATTTTAGTCTTTTATTTTATTGTTGTGTTGTTTACTTGTTATCCACATGGGCCTTCACATTATTCTATATTTTTCTTCCAACAACACAAATCAAGGCCATTGTGCACCAAAAAGTATTTAGTAGTATCAACACAACCCAAACCACTAAAAAATATTCAATCCATTTGTCCTTCTACTCCACTTGGGATCATTTTAGCATAACCTAATTTTCACACAACAATGAAATGAACCCCTTGTTGTGTCCTTCATACTACTAGTTATCATGGCATAATGGACTAAAAAACCCATTATAAATGAATTATATAAGGGAATTCCATCATAAATAGATTAATTTGTTATCAAAACACTTATAGATGAGCTTAAACTAGGATTCAAAACTAAGGAGCAAATCACACAACAATGAAATGAACCCCTTGTTGTGTCCTTCATACTACTAGTTATCATGGCATAATGGACTAAAAAACCCATTATAAATGAATTATCTAAGGGAATTCCATCATAAATAGATTAATTTGTTATCAAAACACTTATAGATGAGCTTAAACTAGGATTCAAAACTAAGGAGCAAATGGTCACCAATATTGCATCAATTCATATGGGTATTGATAAATAATTAGAGGATAAGGATAACAAAGAAAAGAAATATTTGGATAAATAATATAAGTACCTAGTTGAAAAAGTGGATTAAGATAATTCATTGTGTTAAAAATAAATAAGTATAACACAAGAAGGCTAAGGTAGAGGAAAAAGCTAAGGAATCTGAAGACAAGATACTCTAAGACATGTTGAGGTTAACATACCCCCATTTCTAGAAAATGAGGACCCTTGTTCAATTTTTCAAATTGTGTTATAAATTGACATTCAAATTGATCAAAATGCACTATTTAATATCATGATTTATCTATCTTAATTGACACATTTACATGTAATCCTTATTTGACGTCATCTAATGTTTCTAACATTTGATTCTTATGTTTCCATGTAGGTTTAATGGAGTTCTATTTGAGTGAACAATGTTTAGGGTTTTATGCTTTAATGCTAATTTAACCCTTTTGTTAACCTTTGGTCCTTATTCTATTGATTAAATCCATGCTTAAATGGTGTTAAAAACTTTAGTCTAAGTTTTATTTTAAAAGGTATTTAAACTTATGAGAGAACATTTTATTATATTTTAGACATAGTTTAAATTTTATCTTAAGTTTTATCATGTTTATTAATACATTTTAAACCTTACTCTAAAATTTATTCTAAGTGTCTATTATCTAAACCCTTATTTCTTGATTTTAATTGTTCATAGGAGAAAATTAAACACGGTGTCACCAAGTGGTAAAAGTTTGGGAGCTTGAAGAGAAGATCAACAATCTATGTGCAAAGATAGAGTCAATAAGTCAAACCCAAATATCAATGGTACGCATTAATAATGTAATGGAGATTCAAAAACAAGCATGAAATGAAGGTGTTAAAGGATTATAAAATCAAACATGAGACTAATAAGTGTCATAATCTTGGTAAAGTGATAACAAATCTAATGAAAAGCAAAGTCAACAAGTCAAGGATGCTAAGAAAGAACATGAGAGTGATAAGTGTCATAATATCGATAAGTGATCAAGCAGATTAATGGCCCATGCTTGATCTTGTGAATAGGAAATGGAATTAATGATCCATGTTTGATCATGTATTCAAGATCAATGGTGTGAATGGAGTCAACAATTCAAAGAGCCTAGATCAAATGTGATGTTGTCACATAGTGAAAGAGTGTTAAAATGATGAAGAATATTTGCAAGGTACATATAGAGCCCGTGGAGATTCTAGGTGTCCTAATCTCAAATGCTTAGAAGGAAGATCAATGGATAGTTATAAATTCAAGAATAGAGGACTTCTTAAGAGATCAATGGTTAAAATTTGATCAATATTCAAGATTGTATGAGGTAATGACATGTGTCCAAAAGTGACAAATGGTCATGTTTTAAAATAAATGAACAATGTGACATGGTAGTGCCACATAGATAGAGCATGTCATAATAGAATATCTTGTGGACCTAAGCATGTGAAATATATAAATGTGTAATATAAATACAATCTAATTCATCAAAACACATATTTCAAACTTGTTTATTACCATTAGAGCTCTGCATAAACCTATAAAATGTCATAAGATTGTATGAATAGCCCTAATTTATACTTGGATTCACTGGTTTGAGCTTGAAGAGTTGGATTATTATAAATAAAGGGATAATTCAATTATAATTATAGCAATGGTAGGCCCTAAACATGTTTAAAAGCAAGAGGTTGAACTATATCTATCCTCAGACATAAAAGGTTGAATGTTCAAGGACATTGAGTTTGTAGCTATTTCTTTGAATATATGGGATAACAATTACTCCAAATTATTTTGGAAAATTGAAAAATAGCTAGTTATCACCAAGGAAGAAGAAAATATGCTCCCAATAAAGAGACTTTATGATGATATTGTGGCTATCCAAATGATTGGAATTCACTATGTAGCTGCTAAACTAGAGGCAATTCATTGCATTGATGTTCTTGGTCCCATTTCAAAGTAGATAAAATAGACAAGGGCATGTTGGTTAATCAATATAATATGATAAAATTTTCTAACATATCCCCAATTGCATTTGAGTCTCACTACAAATTTACCAAGCCTCATATTAACCTAAAATCCATTAATTCATGGGCTAAAAAGCACAATATGATAGATATCCTAGCTATGTGGTTAGAATTTGGTAACCAAGTTATTGTGGAACCTATTAAGAATATTACTATGAGTTAGTTTAGACCTATAGTGAATATGGTGATGAACATGCTAAACAAGTTTTATGCATGTACAACTATAGCATATGTAGAACCAATCTTGGTCCCCATGGTGTATTTCATCATTGAAAAGGTAATGGTTCCTCCATTAGGTGAGATAATTATTATCTCCCTAAGCATACATATATATGAAATCAAGAATAAGAAGAGGGATGAGTTTTACATGATGTCTTATCTACTATATGCCTTGTGTGTAAACACAAATATTCCTAATCAAAGAGAATGGTTTCCAAATGGTACTTATATTTTTTCCTAGCCTACTCCAAATTACACATCTATAAGTATAGAGACCACATCTAGTTCATTTGTGATTCTTTCTATCCTACATTGAGAGAGGATATAGATGGTGTTTCTATGATTAGAGTGAACCCTTTAATCAAAAAGTCTATTGAATCAATAGAGGAAATATGGCTGTATCTAGATTGCACTATCATAAAGATTGAGGGAACCCAAAGTGATCCTCTCAAATTACTAATTCATGTCCCTGATAAATTAGCATAATAAGAGATAGCCTATCATTTTTCTAATGGGATTAATGAAATTTGTAAGACCAAAAGGAAGGGTTTCCTATAAAGTTTCCCCATGAAAATTGGTAAGACTATCTAAGGGCAGTGAGACCATATTGAAGATGCATCAAACCATAGATTGTATTTCAACCTACAAATGGATGATCTTAGAGAATGGGACCCTTAAATAAGGTAAAATAACATTTAAGGATCAAAGGTATATTTAATTTTCCATATGAGCATGACCCTGGTGTATTTTATCTTATATATAACAAGGCATCCTCATATTTTGAAGTGACTAGACTATTGAAGGAGCACAACATAAGACCTAAGTCTAGATTGAATAGGGACCAAAAAATGAAAGATAGGTGGCAACTAGGCCCTGGGAAATATAATTTGATTCATGTTGGTTCTTATAATTTACCCAAAATAAGACACTAATAGAGCTTATGTATGATGAGAGAAGGCTAGATGAAATTGCTTTTAGTTAATCTATTCTTGATTCTTAAAAAGCATCAAAACAAGATCTACCTCAATAAGAGGAATATATGATAGCGTTGGACCCCAATGAATCTATTTAAGATGCACTTAGGATGTTATCTATGACTTAGGAGATAGATTTAGGTATAGAAGAAACAAAGGAAACTAAGAAAGATAAGGAAAATTCCTTGGGCTTGATGTTTACTGACACCCTTAAAAGGAAATCTGAGATGGCCATTGTTCTAAAGGTAAAGAAACCAAATGTAACTATTACACCACCTTTGAGTTAAGTCAACTTGTTTAGTGAAAAAAACATATTATATGGTCCACATATTCCTAAGTGGTTCATTTATGAAACAAGGTTAGAAAAGGTTCACATTATTCATCATCTATGGGCTATGGTGAAGGCTACTAACATCCCAATACAACAACAATTGAATCCATGGATCATTTCTCTACAATAAGAAGAAACAAAGAGGTTGGATACTCCAAGTCAATCAATTGAATCAAAAGTAGAGGTCCCAGTTCCACATGTGACTTAATCTTCAGTTGGGGTCAAGTATGATCCAGAGACTGCTGGTTTGCAATGAGTAATTGAGAAAATAGTCATGCAAGGTGGTGAAGAGATTACATATCAAAAGATGGAGCCCTTGACTAATTTGAACCAAGAGAAAGGATAGAGACTTGGTGAGGATCAATTGTTTGATGAATATGTATTAAAGCTAGATTAATCACAATCATAACAATTACAAGCTACTATAAAGGGCATAAAGAAGCAAAAGAAGAACTTAGAAGAGCAATCTATCCTATTAGTGCTAGGGGATATGGTCAATAAGTTTTAATAAATAATTTATGACACATTCAAATTTATAAAATCTATAAGGTCCAAGTAAGACATGGTGAACAAAAATTATTCCATGGTTATCCAATAGATCAATTAACGACAAACTTAAAGCAATAAGGTAAAGGAATTGAATAGTGTATTGATGGATGGTCAAATTCTTAAGTTTAAAACAATTATCTTGATACATTTAAACATGGTTATGATTATATTGTTAGAGAAGATAAAGGATATGAATAAATGGCACAAGGTCATGGACGCTATTTATAAAGACATCAAGTAGTTAGAGTGTAAAATGGTGCATATATGGGGAGGTTTGATCAAAGACCGAACTACCCTTAGTCCTATGGATTTGATAATAGAAGAGGAGTTCAAACATAGGGCTAATTATTTCATGTAAGAAGTGAAGAGAAAAATCCAAGGCACTATAGGGGTAGACAATAAAAGAATCTTAGACATGATCCTATCTATAGAAGAGAAGATTGATGATGCTATAACCATCAAGGAAGTAATGGGCAGAGCTAAAAAAGACTTGAAAGACTTGGCAAACCAATAAAAATAACTATTCATGTAGCCTACCATCAATTCTAGAGTAATTGATCAACAACATGATAAGGCAATGAAGATGTAGCAAGAAAAGAAGAAGAATAGAATTGGATGAGCTTCTCAAAGTCAAATTTGTTAACTTATCATATTATTTTTGTATAAAAACATGTACATCTTTTGAAAAAAAAATATTTTATTTTGTAAAAGCATGTGCAGCTTGTAATGCACATTGCTTATAGCTCAATCCATTTTGTAAAGTGTCTAATTCTAGAATGTTATAGAAAGATAACTATCCTTGACACTTGTTGAATTATCAATTGATATGACTAACCGACATACCTCAAAGTCTTTTATAAAAGAGGTATTTTCATTTGAAAAAATGAGGGGGAGTTTTAGAGAAAAAAATACTTTATAAATTTGGAGAAAATTAATGCAAGGAAAATTTTCAAGGATTATCTTGTATTTGTTTTTGTGTTTTGTTATCATGGTCACTTTCTCAAACATTTGGTTTGATGTTCAGATTTGAATTGCTTGTATCAATCTTAGATGTACATGTGTGAATGTAGAGTTGTCAATTTGTGCTTATGCTAGGTTGATTGAAAGACATTAAATTCATTTCATTTCCATTGCTTTTCCTAAATATGTGTTGATGCTATTTTCTTTTGGAATCAAATCCTTAAAGTGAATTTGAGTTCTTATTTGCATTGTTTCAAAATCCTTAAACATTTTCCTTGAATATGATATGATCTATGAATTTGGTTATTTCATATCATATATTGGTTTTATGCATGTTTTTGATGAAATTTAAGCTTTGTCATAATGTCTAGACTAAAGATCAGAGATACTTTTCTTCTTTACCATACCCTTCCTTTTGATCATTTTAAAATCAAATCACTCTAGTTTAGATTTTATTATAAATATACATCTTAGATAGGATTTTAGACTTTAGGTTTTGATCATAAATCACTATACTTATTTCAAATTACTATCATCTTTCCCAACAATCAATTATATTATCATTTTATGAAACAATTAATTATTTTTCCACTATTCCATGAAAGATCTCAAGAAGATCAAAACCAAATATTAATGCAATATATTATTTGAATATATGAATGATAAGTGTTTTAAACACTCTGTAAACCCTGTGATACACTTCTGGCATCAACAGGGAGTTTCACTAGCACTATAAGGAAGGCATCTTAACCTAAAGCTTTGTGAATTTGAAGTATTCTTAGCTAATTTTGGTGAATTTTATTCAAATATTAGTTTATCCTTTGTAGATTTATATTTTCTTAGCTTAATTATGTAAAGATCACTAGTGTTCATGGTTTTAGACTAGTCTTTAGGCTTATTTAGCTAAAGATAGCTATTCTTTAAATATTTATGATAAATTATTGTAAAGTTAGTTTAATATTTGTGAATCTAACTCATTTTATGTTAGTGATAGCAAATTATTTCAAAAATTGGTTTATTCTTTGAAAATTTAGGTTTATTTAAACTTAAAAGTGTAAAGATCACTTGCATTCATAAGTATCTTTAAGCTAATTTAGTTAAAGTTAGTTTTTCTTTGAAAATAATTTTATGAATTTATGTAAAATTTACTTAACATATAGATCTAATCATTATTCTTTACAATGATAAGGTTTACACATTGTATCTTGAAAAGGATTCAGAGTTTACAAGCTAGAACTGCTAAGAATAAGGACCAGGTTGAGGTATGAGACAAGGCTACCTCTTATTTCTTTAGAAATTCATAGTAAAGAAAGAGTAGATAAAGGTAAGCACATGGTTTCTAAATCTTAAGCTACTTCACCTGTTTGTGGTTTTCCCATATTCAATTCTCATCAAGGTATGGCATGGTTAGGTGGATCTTCCATCAATGTGCCTAGTCAGGTACATGATTTACCTATAAATCTTGAGAAGTATTTACCTTCTTTTAGTCATAAAGGTGTGGTTAATATTAAATAACATATAATGTTTTTTAAGGATACTTTAATATTATTGAATGTCATTCATGAAGATGTTGCTTATGGATTATTTCCTTTCACTTTCAAATATACAGCATATGGTTGGTTTCTTAACCTTCCTAAGAATTACAATATCAGTTAGAATTATTTCAAAAATATTTTCATTGATCAATTTGGAAAGATCATAAGTCCTTGTGTCTTTTATCAACAATTCACTATGATGAAGAGATATTCAAGTGAAACTATTAGATCTTTTAACTCTAGATTTCAAAAGATGTTTGACATAACTATAGATCCCTATATACTTGATGAAACTTTATCTTTAGAGATGTATAAGGATGATTTAGATCCAATGACTTCTATTTTTCTAAAAAGATCTATTAGAGTTATAAATACATTAGCCTTGGCTTATGCTGAAGCTGTAAAAATTAGTGATCAAATGCAACCCCAAGGTTAATTAGCATATGATATCCCTAGTATTAATCCTAATTTACATGCATTTAATGTCATTCCAAATGCTAATTAGTTTATGCCTACTTTGAATTAAACTCTAGTTTTAAACTAGTTACCTTTGAGTCATTCTCATCTTGTTTAAAACCTAGGGTTACTAAATAACACTGTAAGTATATCTCTTCCAAAAAATCAAAGATCTATGGTGCCAACAACTATTAGTAGTACTCAAGTTCACAATTTAGAGACACCTAAGAATGAAAATGACTCCATAATCAAAATGGTTCAAAAACTAAGCACTAATTTTATTTAGTTGCAAAGACAAGTAGGTAATGTTGGGGAAAATTCTAATATGAATTATTATGATTAGAGGTTAAATATACCTAAAAATAGGTTTCATAATGAAAACAATAACAAAAATAACAATGAGTCATCTACAAATAAGAACAGTCATGAAATAAATATTTGTGATGTAGTTTTAACTGAATATTGTAGGGTTCATGACACTTAAAAGCATGGTGAATTACATTGTATATAATTTTTTAATCATTTTGAATTATTTCAAGATGAGTTAAATACATTTGAAGGTGGACCTAACAAATATAATATTGTAGGTACATCTGGTTCCTCAAAGTCATCTAAATTTATTGACACAACTCTCATGGTGGAGACATTTAATTTCCCATTCCAAGATGAGAATGAACCTAAGGATACTCCAGAGGAGATCCATGATTTTCAATAGTATATGAAGAATACTTATCCATTAAGGAATAGGTAAAAAAACCATTAACTAGTTTAATTCCACCAAACAACTTTGATACTCCTCTTGTTCCTAAAGAAGACAATAATCCAGAACCTCCAAAGGGAAGTAACACTAGAAATAATGTTGATTCATCTATTTATTCTAATGAGAGTGTATATAATATAGTTGAGGATATGAATAAGATTAAAGATAATATCTCTTTACATGAATTGACTCAAATAACTGAAGAAAAAAATTTATTGCTAGAATCTTTGAGAAAAAAACCTAGTAAATCACAAAAAGCTACAAATGTAAATATACTGATGTACAAGAATAAAGTAGAGGTTTCACCTTTCTTAATAACAATTAGATTCTTTGGTAAAAAATTCCACAATTTTTTTTAGATTCAGGTGCCTCTATAGATATCATGTCAAAAGGTATTTGTGAAAAACTTGGTTTAACTCCTATTAAGTTTGATAGAGTGGTTACTCAATTAGACAAGTCAAGAGATAAAGTAATTAGTGAATTATTGAATGTGCATATGTAGATTGTTTTGGAGATAAGAGTGAAACAATTCATAGATATTCAAGTTGTGGATATTTTTTATGCTTATGGCATGCTACTTAGTAGTGATTGGACCAAATATTTAAATGGATACATGTCAACTGACTATTCTCACATGTGGCTACCATGGAGGGGAGTTCCAAATCAAATTCAAATTGAGAGGGAACCAAATATGAAACACATGATCACTGATTAAAATGTAGAAAATGAAAAGGTTAACATGGTTAATTCTAATTTTGGGGTTTACACTCTGCACACTCCTCAAATATATCACAATAAAGACTCTCATGCTATTCTTGGAATTTGGAAGTTATATTTTGATGGTGCTAAATGTAAATCTGGTTTTAAAGTAGGAATTATTTTGATCAATCCTATTGGGAAAGAATACGATACTTCTTAAAAACTTTATTTTCCATGCACCAATAATTTGGTAGAATATGAAGCATTAATTTTAGGATTACAATTTGCTATCAAACACAAGGTCAAAGAACTACTAGTGTATGGTGATTTTTAACTAGTAATTAATTAGGTTCAAAATAAGTACCAATGTAAATTGTATTATCTTAAGAAATATAAGTTTAGAGTATGGGACTTGATTGAATACTTTGATGCTTCCAATATTGTTTCAATTCATAGAGATAAAAATAAGTCTATTGATGAACTCACTTCTACTACAACCAACTTCATGCCAAATCAAGACTCCAAGATAGAAAACCTTAGCATTGAATTGGTTCCATGTCCCTCAGTTCCTAACAATGTCAATCATTTACAAGTATTTAGTGATAATCAGCAAATTCTTTATTTCATGAACAACTCAGGAGTATTTGAGTCTTATATTATTGATGAGGTCAATGAAAATTGTCTTGATGAAGACAAAGTTGATGACAAGATTATTCAATTGAATGATAAAAAAATTCCTAAAGGCATGATTGCCTTAAAAATATTATTTGACACAGACAAGCTATCTGAAACTATTAAAGTTCCCAAGGTGAATGGGAATGATTATAATGTAGTTGACCTACAAACACAAGGTCAACCCTAGATATTAAATATTGGTATAGACTATAAAAACATATAATTTAGAAAGGCTAAAGCGTTTTTGACCAAGTACAAAGATATTATAGGATGGTCCTATGAAAACATAAAGATCTTTGATCGTAGACTTATTACCCATACAATTCCATTAAAAGAAGCTTGTAAATCTTACAGATAGAAGCAAAGACCTATCAATCCTATTTTAGAACCATTAATTTATAGAGATCAATAAACTATTAGATAAAAAAAATATTTTTTTCAATTAGACCTGGGTAGCTAATTTAGTACCAGTTATAAATAAAAATAGAGAGACTAGATTATTCATAGACTTAAAAAATTTGAACAGGACTTCTGAAAAGGATAATTATCCTTTGCCTTCCCTTGAGAAAGTGATTCAAATTATTAGTGGTTCTACCATGATGTCTTTCTTAGATGGTTTTTTAGGATATAATCAAGTACTTGTTAACAAGGAGTATGGAATGAAGACTACATTTACAATAAAGTGGGGTACTTTTGCCTACAAGAGGATGTATTTTGGGCTCATCAATGTAAGAGCTACATTTCAAAGAGATATGGGCCATGATTTTAAAGGTATCATATGTAAATGCATCATCATATAAATGGATATCTAACTTTATTTTCTAAAAATAGAGAAGTCCATATTATGCATTTAGAACATGTATTTAAACATTGTATAAGGTATGGAATTTCCCTTAATTCTAAGAAAATGATTTTTTGTGTTACAAAAGGGAAGTTACTAGGACATGTTATAACCAAATATGGGATTTGTATAGATCTTGATAGAGTCAATGACATATCCAAAATAGAATTCAGGGCAATATAAAATAATTAAAGTCTTTCTTTGGGAGAATTAACTTTGTGAGAAAGTTTATTTCTAGTTTTGTAGAAATTGTGAAGCCACTTAAAGAAATGTTGAAGAAGGATGAAAAGGTCATATGGAATAAAGAGACAAATAAAGACTTCAATATAATTAAAGAATCAATATGACAGACACTGGTGTTGATAAGTCATGATTTCACAAAATATTTTTATCTTTATTTTGTTGCTTCTAAACATACTATAACTATTTTAACTCAGAAGATAGATGAATGTTATCATCCAATTGCATTTATGAGTGCAAGATTTAATAACATCGAGTTAAATTATTCTCTAATTGACAAACAATCATTTTCTTTGGTTAAGGTAGTTAAAAATTTTAGACACTATATTCTTAGGAAAAAAGGGCATGCAATATTGCTAGACCCTCCTACTAAACTTATGATTAGTCAATGTGAGTTGGGAGAGAGAAGAGGTAAGTGGATGTCTATACTCTAGGAGTATGATCCTGAGATGAAAACTTCCAAGTTGGTAAGGTGTCAAGGATTGATTCAATTAATTATTAACACCAATCCTAAATTAAGTGTCATGCAAGTTGATCAAGAATAATTCCAACCAAATGATTGGTATGATGTAATTATTCATCTTCTAATCAATGGTTTTTATCTTGAAGGATTGAGTAGAGAACAAAAAAAACTTTGAGGCTCAAGGCAACACATTTATTGATCAAGGATGGGGTACTCTTAAAAAAAATTTATGAAGGAATATACTTAAGATGTTTTTCAAAGGAAGAAGTAGATGAGATCTTGAGTACTTTTCATGAGAAATTTGGGAGTGAACACCCCTCTAAAAAAACAAAAGCTCATAAAATCATAAGGGTAGGATATTATTGGCCCACCATCCATATTCAAGGATGCACATAAACATCCTACATAGTGTCATGAATGTAATATTTTCAACATAAAGGAACCAAAAATACCTATGCCATTGAAGCCAATTTTAATTGACAAACCTTTCGTTCAATGGGGTTAAAAATTTGTAGGAGTAATTAACCTTAATTTTTTAGATGGACATAAATATGTTCTTACTAATACTAATTATTGTACTAGGTAGACAAAGGAAGTGTCAACAAAATAATGTAGAACTGAAGATATAATCATGTTCTTGGAAGAAAATATTTGCACAAGATTTGGGACACCAGAATCATTAGTTTATGATAATGGATAAGCCTTTATATATATTGAGATGACTAAGTGGGCCTATGATAAAAACATAATTCCTAAGTTTTCATCAAATTATTACCCTAAAGGTAATGGAGTTTCATATTTAACTAATAAGAACTTGATGAAAGCTATCAACAAGTCTGCAGCCTAGCAACTGAGAACATGGCATAAATTGTTTAAATATGCTCTTAGGGAAGATATAAATAGAGTGAAACAAGATTTGAAAGCATCACCATTTTGATTGGTATATGGTCAATAACTAATATTTATAATTAATCTCAATTTTCCAACATACAGGTTCATATAAGAGTACATGGAAGAAGATCAAGAATATGCGAATTCAAGGTTGCTTGACATCATACAAATGGAGGATGCAAGGGAAGAATAATTTTCCAACTTTAGCAAACATCAAATCATATTCAAAAGATGGTTTGACAAGCAGAAGAAGATCAAGAATATGTGAATTCAAGGTTGCTTGACATCATACAAATAGAGGATGCAAGCGAAGAATAATTTTCCAACTTTAGCAAACATCAAAACATAGTCAAAAGATGGTTTGACAAGCATTCAAATATTAAGGAGTTCAGGTAGGGAGACCTATTCTCTTATGGGAAAAATCATCTAAAATAAAAATAAAACATGGGAAATTTATTCCTTTGTGGATTTGACCTTATCAAATTATTGAGACATTGGGAGACATCGCCTTCAAGTTCAAACACTTGTAGGGAGCAGAGTTCACTTTACCAACTAATGGGCAATACCTCAAGCACTATTTCTCTGTTGTTCCATCTCAAGTATTTATGGATTAAATTTTAATATGAGTTAGAGTTAGTGTAAGTAGGATTTGATTAGTTTCATTTCATGTTCTTTACTTGTAAATAGTGTTGGTATATATTTCTTTGTTTCTTTGTTTGTTGTGTTTTTGTTTTCTTTGTTTTGTTCCCCTGCTTTCAATAAGTCTTTTCCAAGATAGTTTTCAAGATCCTATCCATTTTGAATGTTCAATAGAGATTCTCAAATCAAGAATGTAGTTATGAATCTTAAACATTGGTTGATCATGGATTTTTGAAATTAGAGCTTGATGCTATGATTTTAAGAAATTGGTGAGGATTGATGTATAGGTTAATTCTTCTTTAAAATCGTAAACCTTGTTCTAATCTAAGTTTCATTCTAATCAAGATTGCATATGTTGATTAAAAGTTTGAATTATTAGATCAAATTCATGCTAGAAATTAAAGAATATTATTGCCTATGATGAAAGGATGATTTTATGAAGAACAAACATTTGACAAAAATCCTAAAACCTGGCTAATTTTGGTCCCCAACCTTATTGGAAAGCTATTTGAAAAATACAAAAATAAGAGATTTATTGAAAATTTAAGATCTTTTTGAGTAAATGTGATTCTGATAACCTCCACTAGGGATATGAATACCCAGCTTCTAGGGGAAAATGTCCTATAGTGGGACCAAAGGTACCTCTATCAGGGCTATAGACACCTGGTTAGCAATAGAGCAATGCCCAAGCTTTTCCTTTTCATATAGCATGATTCATAATAAATATCTAAATATTATAGAAGTTAATGTTAATGATTAATGTTATGAAATCTAGAAGTTATCATATGAATCCTATTGTCCCCAAAAAATGTCACTCATTTTGTGGGACAATATATGAACTATTTTGGTCCTGCAAAACCAAAATTGTCTCTTCCCTTTTCAAAATTTGTTATGAGCATTCTAATTCCTCATTTTCCAAGCTTTTTGAGTAAAGGGACTAGTTGGTTCAATGGGTTAAATCACTTTAATAGGTGAGTTCAATCAAAAGGGGCAAATTTCTAACACTTAGGCATTTTTAGGATTGGTTTAACGCCTTGGTTTAGCTAGAAAGGGTTCATAAAAAAGCTTCTAAGCAAGGATTGAACCATTGGACCATTAAACTGTTGAAACTTGAACCATGTTGGTTCAAAGGTTTAACGGGTTCAAGGTTCAGCATCTTTGACAAAGGTTCAAAGGTTTAACAGAGTTTGCTTTAACACAATTTGGTTTAATGCAGTTGGTTCAAGCAATCAATTAAACGAGTGGAACAAAAGATTGAACCATTGAACCGTTGAACCAAACTTGGTTCAATCGGTTGGTTCAAGCAGATATGGAAAGGAAAATCCTAAGAGTGGAAGCTTCTAGGTGTCATCTGCCAGACACATTATAATTCATCTCTAAAAAGTAGTGGAACATGCCACGTGTCCCTTACAAAGCTCAGTAGAAGCTGCCAAGTGTCAACCTCCGTAGTTTCTTCCTTTTGTTTCAATATTAAGTAAGAACTATGGTGGGCCCCAAGTAAGTTGCTAAAGTAATTAGAACATGACACATGCCTACATTTTTAGTTTCTCTTAAGCATCTCTTAGTGCACGTGGAAGGTGCCAAGTGGCAATGATGGAAGGTTTCAATATGTTTCTCTAAAATGTAGTGGAAGCCACCATGTGTCATCTTCCATAGGAAACTAATATGAGCCCCAAGGACTTTTTGAAGGCAACTAGAGCATAGTGAAGACTGCCACATGTCATCTTCCATAGGAAACTAATATGAGTCCTAAGGACTTTCCAAAGGTAGCTGAATCACGGTGAAAGCTGACAAGTGTCAGCATCTGATTGAATCTAAAATGAGTCCCAAATGTTTCTATAGTATAGCCAAAGCTCAGTGGAGATTGCCATGGGTCCTCTTTTGTAGGACTTTCAAAAATGTTTCTAAAGCTTCTATAGTCTAATGGAAGCTGCCACGTGTCTCTACTTGTTTCAAAGCAGAAGCTGCCACATGTCTCATTATAACTCAGCAGAGCGCGACAAGTGTTTGTATTCACATTTCAAGTTTCTTACCAATTTTTAAGCTTCTCCTAAGCCTCTCTTAGAGTCTAATAGATACTATAGAGTGTCCTGGTCTATTTCATAGTAGAACGTGCCATGTGTCAATTACAAGTTTAGTAACTGGCCAAAGAGATAGCTCAAGATCTCAGAAAAGGGATAAAACACAGCCAAAAAAGGAGGAATGATGAAGGACCAGAAATACCCACACATGGGATATGTTTCTAGAAGGTGAAGTAGACCACCAGCTAAACATTATAGAACATGAAAATTCAATGGCATGACCTACTTCTCTACATTGTGCAAAGCAAATGGGCAACTATGCTCGATTCCAGCATATCTTCTTGATAGAATTTAAAATGTATTGAATGTAACATGATGTGTTACTACTCCCAAGTCTTTCTTGGAGAGCTATATATTGGACTCTCTCTTATTATTTTAAGGAGATATTTTGGATATTAGAAACTAAATTTTGCTCAAATTGAAAGGCATTACTGATATTTTGAGCTCAAATTGTTGATCATATTTTGTTATTGGAATAAGAAAGCAACTTTTCAGACTTTGTGCTATAATAACTTGGTTGTCAAGGAAATTTTTCTTATGTCTATTTCCTTAATACAATTTATGTCCCTTTAATTAAATAAGTAGAATTAGTGAAAGTAGTCAGGAAGATGTCCTGAAGTCAATTGTAGAGAGACTTTGTGCTTACACAATTGAATTTAGTGTGTTTGTCATTTCTATTCCTATGTAAAGGATCTTTGGATGACTTTGTGCCCTCATTATCCTTCGTATCTCACTCTTTGGCAGTTGAGGTGGAGACTTTGTGCTACATTTCATCCTGCTGTGTTATTATGCCCTTGGTTACCTATTGTAATTACTACCAGCAAGATTCTTGTTGTTTGTTGAATAGTACTTCTAAAAGAAGAGGAGTGCTTTTTGTCATTACTCCTAAGATTTCTCCCTTGATCCTTGAATAGCGTATCTAAAAAAAGATAGATGGATGGTGTTGTCCTACCCCAAGTGTTGTTTTTAGCATAAATATATAGTATATAGCTCCTCATATTTAATAGGGAACCTCCCCTTGATGAGAGGAGAGATTAATCTCATTTTGATGTGGTAAACCTGCACATCTGGCTGACCAGTCTCCCTATGCTGTGGTGAACAAGACTATTTTGCTTATTAGTTAGTTAAGTGACAAACTATTCACCTAATAGTTTTTGGCGACTTCACTGAGAAATTATGTGCAATCTGAAGCCTCAAGTTTTAGATTGAAGCAGTCCCTACCCTTATCCATTATAGACTCTAGCGACTCCTTTCTATGTCTTACCCATTATCATTATAGCCTTACCATCTCCCTCCACCTCCACATCAACTGGGAAAGAATGCATAGTCTGAAGCCTCAAGCTTCAAGCTGAAGCAATGCTAGTTCTTTTCCATTTTTGTTCTACAATCTGGCAACTCCATGCTATACAAGAAGCCAGAGAGCCCAAGGTGTTGTTGACCCTATTTTTGAGTTGGTACAACAAATTAATTTTGATTTGTTTCCTTCACCATCTCGCCTCCAACGAACTAGGATCTTTCTTCCTACTAAAGTCAGGTCTCCATTACCAGGCAAAGCATCCATTTCTACTGTTAATAAATATTTGCCAATACTACCCATCTGAGATATTTTATTCCACCTTTCCATAGTCATACTATGGCAATCCAAGGCCCTTGGGGTAACTCTTTTGGCCCACTCAATTTAACTCCACCTCTACATGAGCTACCATGTAGTTCAAGAAAGAATTTCCCCAAATTCTTTGGTGATGGGAGAGTTCATCCCGATGAACACATTGCAACTTTCAGCATAGCCTATGGCATAATAGGAGTGGAATTTGAAGATGTAGTAGTCAAGTTATTTGTAGAAACATTACAAGGTGCTACTGCAGATTGGTTCTACCATCTGCAAGCTCAGTCAGTGACTGATTGGAACACCCTCAAAGCCAAGTTTGAAGCTAGATTCAAACCTATAGAAGATGCACATGTCCTTTTGGCCTAGCTCACATAGATGAAGAAGGAGCCTCATGAACCAATGAGAGACTTCATATCCAAGTTTGATAAGCTAAGGAATAGGATTCCTGCAATTGCTCAGCCAACACTTGAAAACCTAAAATGCTTCTTCATCAACTCGTAGCTACCTGAAGTGAGTTTTCTACTAAGATGGGCTGGCCAAATAGACCTTTCTAAAGCTCAAGACTTGGCCACTGAGGTAGAATATGACCCTATCTTGGCTAGAAAGCTAAGAAGAGACCCTAATAGAAATAGACCCTCATCATCTTTTGAATATCCATCAACAGGTACCACTGATCCAATGGTGCAAAAGTTGGCAAATGAGTTGTTTACTCTCAAAAAGTAAATAACACAAGGAATGTCTTCTGCTTCATACAAAGATATGCCAAGGAGGACATTTCCAAATCAGTCATACTAGGGTAATGTTACCAAAAATCAAGGGAAGCTAAATTGTCTTCCTCCCCCACAACGAAAACTTGCCATTAAAGCACCCCCAACCAATTTAGCAGTGGGATATCTTGAAATAGAATTTGATTTCTCTTTCTAGCCTAAATTGAACCAAGAAAATGATGCTAATCTCCTGGCAAAAGGTCAAGATGAATTAGCTGGTGACTCCAACATTGGTTTCTTTAATTACCAGGATGAACCCAGAAGTAAAGAAGAAGTGTTTGATGGATCATACGTAGTGTTTACTAAGTCAAAAAACTAGTCATCTCAACAAGCTAATAAGGTAAAAATGAAATAATGTTCTTACCCTACAATTTCAATTGTTAAGGAGAGAACCACCCTCCCTTTCTAGCCAAAGGACCTGGTGATCACCAAAAGGGTAAGTACATCAAGTTCACCTTCACCTTCAACTTTAATTTCAAAAATTAGTCCTCCCCCCTTACAACCAAAAGGATGAACTCCCATCCTCTCTTTCTAGTCCATTTCAATCATTTGACATAGTCAACCATGTCAAGAAAACTAAAATCCAAATGACTAAATTTGAATTTCTACAAGCCAATCCTGAGCATTTGGATAGGTTGGTAGAGTGTGTGAAGAATCAAGCCATCCCTATAGGATAAGATGATGAAAAAGTAACTCATGATCCCCCAAGGATCATGCCCATTCCAAATAATCTTGTCATTACTCCTCCTCCTACCCTGGGAAAATAGAGCCTTTCTATGTTTCCCTATTGATAAATGGTCACAAGCTAAGCAATTGCATCATTTATTCTGGAGCTTCAAACAATGTCATGCCCACCAAGGTGGCATAATCCCTTGGTCTGACACTAACCAAAACATTTGGGAGATGTTTTTCCATGGAAAACAAACAAGTGCCACTACTGGGACAAAAGAAAGACGCCCAATTTGCATTTGTAGCATTCCCTGACAAAAGAATCAAGATGATTGTCCTAGTGGTTGATGTCCCAACATCATATGGCATCCTTCTTGGGCAAAATTTCTATAGAGATGTTGGTGTAAAATTAAGCATGGACCTATCTAAGGCAAGGATCCCAGTTAAAGGTGTTATGCAGAGGCTACTCCTTGAAAAGGAAGCAAAATATGTGGTCACTCAAATATGAGCACCTGAAGCTCAAATTCTGTTTGAGTCTTCAAGTAGGGGTAATTAGTTCTTGACCACAGAGGGTGTTCATGTTTCTACAGATTCAAGCTCCTCTTAGGGGTTTGATCAAATAAATCTAAGTACCAAAGAAAATCCCAAGATGGTGAATATTGGGAAGTGTTG
Source organism: Torreya grandis (assembly GCA_037957365.1). Classification (NCBI taxonomy): domain Eukaryota; kingdom Viridiplantae; phylum Streptophyta; class Pinopsida; order Cupressales; family Taxaceae; genus Torreya; species Torreya grandis. The sequence continues at coordinate 418,894 of JARHVA010005552.1, forward strand.
TACTGAGGAAGAGAAGCTCAAGATCACTACTCTGCTCCACCAATATATGGATGTTCTAGCATATTCCTATGATGATCTGAAGTCACTCAGTCTTGATGAAATTTGCCATGACATTCCTCTCAAGATTGACTCGGTGTCTTACAAGAAAAAATATAGACAATACAATCTGAAGATATCAAGTACTATTCTATCTAAAATACAAAAAATGTTAAATGCTAGAATCATTTTCTCAATCCATCATTCCACATGGATTGCAAACATAGTGCCTATAAGGAAGAAGAATGGCAAAATTCACCTTTGTGTGGATTTTAGAAAATTAAATCAGTCATCCTTGAAGGATATATATCCTTTGCCAATCATGGATCAAGTGATTTAAATAGTAAATGGTTTAGAGATATTATCAATGCTAGACAGCTTCTCAAGATATAATCAGGTTGAATTTGGTGAAGCAAACCAACACAAGACTGCCATCAGCAAACCTTGGGGCATGTTTGCATATAGAAGGATGCCTTTTGGCTTGATAAATGTTGGCACCACCTTTCAGAGAGAAATAGACCTTGATTTCAAAGATGAGATGGGTAAGTTTATTGTGGTATACCTTGATGACTTGACTATCTTTTCCAAGCATCGCTCTGATCATATACACCACTTGAAACAAGTGCTAGAGCACTGCCACTAGAATGGCATTTCTTTGAACCCCAAGAAGTCTATTTTTGGAATAATAGAGGGGAAAATTCTCAGACACATTGTGTCCAAAGAAGGCATAAATATTGACTCAGACGTAGTCAAGTCTGTCCAAGAGCTTACCTTGTCTACAAGTAAAACTACTATTCACTCTTTCTTTAGAAAGGTGAATTTCTTATGATGGTTCGTCCCTAAGTTTGCTGAGAAGGCTCAACACATTGTGAACATGATGAAGGGAAATGTCACTTTCAGCTAGACTAAAGAAGGAAAGTCAGCATTTGAGGATATCAAGACTGCCATTTCCCATGCCCCAATTCTAGTTTCTCGAGACTACAACAAAGAGTTCACCATATACAGTTATGCTTCTAAACACACACATTCAACAATTCTAGTTTAAAAGAATAAAGAAGGTATGGAATCTCCCATTTATTCATGAGCTACCCTCTTAAAGCTCATGAGCTAAAATACTCAAACATGGAAAATCGTGCTTATGTAGTAGTGAAGGCAGTCAAGCATTTCTACTTCTACATCTTGAATTCACATACTACTGCCTTGGTCCCTGACACCACAATCAAATCCATATTAACTCAACAAGATTTTGGGACAAAAAGAGGCAATTGGATTGCAAAGATCTAGAAGTTTGATCTAGACATCAAGCCAACAAATTTGGTACGAGGAAAAGGTCTATGCCAATTAATTGTTGATAACAAACAAGAAAAAATAGAGCATGAAGAAGCAGAGGTGAAAGATACACCAACAGTCCTCTTTGTCTCCACCACGAATGAGTGGTATTCAGGTATTTCTCATTTCCTTACTTATGGTGAGTGTCCCGCTCACATATCTTACAAAGAAAAGAGGACTATCAAGTTAAAAGATACCAATTTTGTCCTTTGGGACAATGGCTTGTACAAGAGGAGCCTTGATGGAGTGTTCCTTCGCTATGTGGACAAGGAGCAACAAAGCTAACTTTTTAAATATTTTCACAATCTAGCCTGTGGAGGACATTTTTCTACTCCTGTAACTGCCCACAAGATTTTGCAAGCTAGGTATTATTGGCCAACTCTTTTCCAAGATGCATATAAGTGGGTAAGGAAATGTGAACTATGCCAGTATTTTGTTAGGAGACCCAAGTTAGCTGCCCTACCTCTCAAGCCAGTGGTCATAGAGGAACCATTCCATCAATGGGGAATTGATTTTATTGGAGCTGTAAACCCATCTTCAAGTGCTGGACATGATTATGTCTTTACAGTAACTGACTACTTTACCAAGTGGGTGGAAGCTATCCCAACCAAGTATGCTACTTTAGAAGTAATGTGAAATTTCTTCAAAGAGAATATAATTTCTAGGTTTGGGGTCCCAACCAAGATTATCATAGACAATGCAGCTTGTTTCATTTCCCAAGAGATTACTCAGTTCTATTTTTACTATGGGATCACCCTCTCTCACTCTTTTGATTACTTTCCATAAGGGAATGGACAAGCTGAATCAAGTAACAAGAACTTGGTGACTATCATCAAGAAGTTTGTAGATGACAACCAACAAACATGGCATAAAGCATTGGTTGATGCTTTATGGGCTGATAGAATTACACCCAAGAGGGAAATTAGTATGTCACCTTTCCAACTTCTTTATGGTCTCAATGTTGAAATACCAATCACCCTGGAATTGTCAGCATTGAAATTAGCTAAGGCAATTGAATATCAAACGTATGAAAGCTCCATTGACAAGAGAATCATGTGCTTGATTGAACTGGATGAGCAGCGAACTATGGTAGTGGACCGAATTACTGCACATCAAAATCTGGTGAAGAAGTTCTTTGACCAGAAAGCAAAAGCCTATGATTTCCAAATTGAAGATCAAGTCCTATTATGGGACAAAAGAAAAGAACCAAAGAGAATGCATGGAAAATTTGACTCCCTTTGGAGAGGCCCATTCACTGTCCGTCAGCTCAAGGGTGAAAATAGTTTCCTATTGAAATATCAAGATGGCATGCTCTTTTCACTACCTCACAGTGGGTAGCATCTGAAACACTTTAGTTCCTGAAGTATCAGATAATTTCATTTGTACATATGTATATTTGTATAAATTTTAGTTCCATTTTGTGTTGTTAGTTTTCATTTTTGATGCCTTTTATTTTTGAGTAACATGACTCTGTAGCCCAATGGCACACATGAAGACACTAGAGATTCTAGATTCTACTCTCTTCAATTCTTTTTACAATTGATGGAAGTTCCCCAATTGGAGCTAGCTATTGTCCCCAGAAAATGTCACTCATTTTGTGGGACAACATATGAACTATTTTGGTCTTGCAAAACCAAAATTGTCTCTTCCCTTTTCAAAATTTGTTATGAGCATTCTAATTCCTCATTTTCCAAGCTTTTTTAGTAAAAGGACTAGTTGGTTTAACAGGTTCAATGACTTTAACAGGTGAGTTCAATCAAAAGGGGTAAATTTCCAAAACTTAGGCATTTTCAAGATTGGTTCAACGCTTTGGTTCAGCCAAAAAGGGTTCATCAACAAGCTTCTAAGCAAGGATTGAATCATTAGACCATTGAATTATTGAAATTTGAACCATGTTGGTTTAAAGGTTCAATGAGTTCAAGGTTCAGCATCTTTGACAAAGGTTCAAAGGTTCAACACGATTTGCTTCAATGTAGTTTGGTTCAATGCAGTTGGTTCAAGCAGTCAATTAAATGAGTGGAACAAAAGATTGAACCATTAAACCATTGAACCAAAGTTGGTTCAATTAGTCAGTTCAAGTGGATAAGGAAAGGAAAAAATCCCAAGAGCGGAAGCTGCCAGCTGTCGTCTATCAGACACATTATAATTTGTCTCTAAAAAGTAGTGAAACATGCCACGTGTCCCTTGCAAAGCTCAGTGAAATCCGCCAAGTGTCAACCTCTATAGTTTCTTCCTTTTGTTTTGATATTAAGTAATAAATATGGTGGGCTTTAGGTAAGTTGCTAAAGTAATCAGAACGTGACATGTGTTTGCATTCACAGTTTCTCCTAAGCATCTCTTAGTGTGTGCAAAAGGTGCCAAGTGGTAATGGCAGAAGGTTTCAATATGCTTCTCTAAAAATCAGTGGAAGCTGCCACGTGTCATATTCCACAAGAAACTAATATGAGTCCCAAGGACGTTTTGAAGGCAGCTAGAGCGCAATAGAGATCACCACGTGTCATCTTCTGCAGGAAACTAATATGAGTCCCAAGGACTTTTCAAAGGCAGCTAAAGCGTGATATAAGCTGAAAAGTGTTAGCATCTGAGTGAATCTAAAATGAGTCTCGAATGTTTCTATAGTATATCCAAAGTGCAACAGAGATTGCCACATGTCCTCTTCTGTAGAACTTTCAAAAATGTTTGTAAAGCTTCTATAGTCTAATGGAAGCTACCACGTGTCTTTGCCTATTTCAAAGTGAAAGCTGCCATGTGTCATGTTATAACTCAGTAGAGCACAACAAGTGTCTATATCCATGTTTCAAGTTTCTTACCAGTTTCTAAGCTTCTCTTAAGTCTCTCTCAGAGTCCAGTAGATACTGCTGAGTATCTTGGTTTGTTTCACAGTGGAACGTGCCACATGTCAATTGCAAGTTTAACAACTGGCCAAAGAGATAGCTCGAGATCTCAAAAAAGGGATAAAACACAGCCAAAAAAGGAGGAACGATGAAGGACCAAAAATACCCATGCATGGGATATGTTTCTAGAAGGTGAAGTAGTCCACCAGCTAGACATTGGAGAACATGAACATTCAATGGCGTGACCCATTTATCTGCATTGAGAAAGGCAAATGGGCAACTACTTTCGATTCCAGCATATCTTCTTGACAGAATTTAAAATGTATTGAACGCAACATGATATGTTACTGCTCCCAAGTCTTTCTTGGAGAGCTATATATTAGACTCTCTCTTATTGTTTTAGGGAGATCTTTTGGTTATCAGAAACTAATTTTTTCCCAAATTGAAAGGCATTACTAAGACTTTGAACTCAGATTGTTGATCATATTTTGTTATTGGAATAAGAAAGCGACTTTTTAGACTTTGTGCTATAATAACTTGGTTGTCGGGGAAATTTTTATTATGTCTGTTTCCTTAATACAATTTCTGTCCCTTTAATTAAATAAGCAAAATTAGTGAAAGTAGTCAGGAAGATGACCTGAAGTCAATTGTAGAGAGACTTTGTGCCCACACAATTGCCTTTAGTGTGTTTGTCTTTCCTATTCCCATGTAAAGGATCTTAGGATGACTTTGTGCCCTCATTATCCTTCATATCTCACTCTTTGGCAGTTGAGGTGGAGACTTTGTGCTACATTTCATCCTACTGTGTTACTATGCCCTTGGTTACCTGTTGCAATTACTACCAGGAAGATTATTGTTGTTTGTTGAATAATACTTATGAAAGAAGAGGAGTGCTTTCTGTCATTATTCCTAATATTTATCCCTTGATCCTTGAACATCATCTCTGAAAAAAGAGAGATGAATGGTGTTGTCCTACCCCAAGTGTTATTTTTAGCATAAATATATAGTATATAGCTCCTCATATTTAATAGGGAACCTCCCCTTGATGAGAGGAGAGATTAGTCTCCTTTTGATGTGGTAAACCTACACATCTGGCTGACCAATCTCCCTATGCTGTGGTGAACATAGCTAGTATGCCTATCAGTTAGTTGAATGACAAATATTCACCCAACAAATCCCATGATAATCGATGAATTAATCAAAGAACACACACAACATGACTGAGTTTTGATGTTTGAATCTAACTCTGCATTTGTAAAACTTGTTTTAATCATGAATTGATTTTTAAAATGGTACTTGATCATGTGGGATGATTGAAATGTTTATTAATTTAAACCAAGAGTATCTGAGTCTTAACATTTTTCAATGTTTCCCCTAGAAGTCACTATTTATTGAGGTCAACATAACCCATTTCTAAAAAATGAGGACACTTGTTCAATTTTATAAATTGTGTAATAAATTGACATTTTAATTGATCATAATAAACTATTGAATATCATGATTGATCTGGATTAATTGATATGTTTATATGTAATCCTTGTTTGACTTAATCAAATGTTGCCAACATTAGATTCTTATGTTTCCATGTTGCAAGTTTAATGGAGTTTCATTTGAATGAACAATGTTTAGGTTTTTATGCTTTAATGATAATTTGACACTTCTGTTAACATTTGGTCTATAGTCGATTGATTAAATCATGTTTAAATGGTGTTAAAAACTTTAGTTTAAATGCTTTAGTCTAAGTTTTATTTTGAGAGGGATTTAAATTTACATGAGAACATTTTACTATATTTTAGACCTTGTTTGAATTTTATCCTAAGTTTTATCATGTTTATTAATACGTCTAAAACTTTAGTCTAAAATTTATCCTAAGTCTCTATGTATTTGATCCCTTACTTTGTTAATTTTAATTGTTCATAGGAATGGATTAAATGTGGTGTAATCAAGTGGTAAAATCTGAGGAGATTGAACTGAAGATCAATGATCCACATGCAAACCTAGAGTCAATAAGTTAAACCCAAATATTCATGGTGCACATTAATAATAAAATGGAAATTTGATGGTGAGTGTGAAATCAAGGCATCAATGGATTCTAAAATCAAATGTGATACTGACAAGCATCATGATCTTGACAAAGCAGTAACAGATCTAATGATGAGCAAAGGTCAATAAGTGAAGGATGTTGAGAAGGAATGTGAGAGTGATAAGTGTCATAATTTTGGTAAGTGATCAAGCAAATCAATGGCTCATGCTTGATCTTATGAATAGGTAATGGAATCAATGATATGTGTTCAATCATGTATTCAAGATCAACATCATAATGGATTCAACAATTCTAAGAAATCAGATCAAACATGATGCTACCACATGGTGCAAGAGCATTCAAGTGATGAAGATTATTTTCAAGGTACACAAAGAGCCGACGAAGCTACCAAGTTTCCTGATCTTGAAAGCTCGAAAGGAAGATCAATTTCCAGTGATAAAGTCAAGGCTAGGGACTTCTTAAGAGATAAATAGTGAGAATTTGATCAAGCTTCAATATTGCATGAGGTAATGACATGTGTTCAAAAGTGATAAAAAATCACTTTTTAAAATAAATGAAGAGTGTGACATGCCAGTACTATATAGGTAGAACATGTCATACTAGAAGATCTTGTGGATCTGAGCATGTAGAAGGTATAAAGGTGCAATCTGAATGCAATCAATGTCATCAAAACACATTTGGAACTTGATTGTCACCATTAGAGCTATGTGTAAGCCTCTAAAAGGTCTTAAAAGTGTACGAATAGCCCTTATTTGTCCCTACATTCACTAGTTTGAGCTTAAAGAGTTGGATTATTTTTTTTAAATGAATAATTTGATTAGAATTATAGAAATGGCAGCCCACAAACATGTTCCAAAGTAATATGTTGAAATATATTTATCCTTAGATGTAGAAGGTTGAGTGTTCAAGGACACTGAGTTTGTAACTTCGTTTGAAGGTAGGAGATAACAATTGCTCCAAATTTTTATATACAATTGAAAACTAGCTAGTTATCACCAAGGAATAAGAAAATATCCTCCCAAAAAAGAGACTTTATGATGATATTATGGCCATGCAGAGGACTGAACTTCACTATGTACTTGCTAAACCATTAGTACTTCATTGCATTGATGTTCTTGATCCCACTTTCAAAGTAGCCAAATTAAACAAGGGCACATTGATTAATGAACATAATATGAGGAAAAATACTTACATATCCCCAATTGTATTTGAGTCTTACTAAAAAATTTCCAATCTTCAGATTGATCTAACATCCATTAATTTATGGGATAAGAAGCACAATATAATGGATACCCTAGTTATGTGGTTGGAATTTGGTAACCAAGTTATTGTGGACCCTGCTAAGAATATCCTTGTGAGTTAGTTTAGACCTAGAGTTAGGATGGTTATGACCATGCTAAATAAATTGTATGTGTGTGAAAATACAACATATGTATAGCCAATGTGGGTCCCCATGGTGTATTTCATTATTGAATAGGTAATAGTTCATGCATTACATGAAATAATCAGTATCTCCCTAAGCAGACATATATATGCAATCAAGAATAAGAAGGTTGAGTTTTACATGACATCATATCTACTAGATGATCTGTGTGTAACCACAAAGATTCCAAATCAAAGTGAATGGTCTCCAAATGGTACTCAAACCATTTCCTAGTACTAATCCAAATTGCACATCTATAAGTATAGAAAGCACATCGAGTTCATTTGTGATTGTATCAAGCCTACATTCAGTGAGGCTATAGATGATTTTCCTATGATGAGAGTGAACTCTTCAGTAAAAAAGTCTATTGAAGCAATAGGGGACATATGGTTGTATCCAGATTGTGACCATTTGATTATGTATTAATGCTTTAGAGAAGTCTGCTCGATCAATGAGCTCAACTGACAACAATAAATGTATTAATACAGTTACGTGAAGTTTGTTTGAATTAGATATAGATTTGATCTTTGACTAAATATCAACAAATATTATGTAGCTATGAATATTAAATACAAGCTAGCAAGCTAAAGTATAAGTGGCTTTAGCCACGTTTTCCAACATATTTATTATTCCTTTATCTTATTGTCTTCCATTCTTAAATCAACTTATGCATGTTAGTATGTTTTTATATTTGCATGTTTTATTCTTTTATATACACTCTTGGTTACTACTAAATAGTGCCCTTACAAGTCTTACTTTATATACCTTATCTTAGTTATTGCTTAATAGCATTTTCATTCTTTTAATTTACCCCTCTTACATATTAAATTAAGTTAGGTTTATGTAGTTTCATGTATAAATTTCTTGTTAAAATTATTGTTATCCTTATTCTACACAACCTTTATCTATAATTTTGTACCAATTTGTGAACAAATATTTTATATTTGTAATGAATACAGTATAGTATTTTACCATTTCTTATATTATAATATCCTTGTAAAGTTGACCATATTTATCTCACACAAAATAAAATTATGGATAATTTAGAACACAGAACTATGTATTTGATCTAACCAGGGATGTACTACTATATTTATGATTTTCTTTTTTATAAGTTATTTAACCCTTTTTTTTTTGTTCTCCCAATGTTCTTGGCCCTTTATGTTAGGTTTCATTACACATTGTGTATCAATAACATCTTAATCCTAAATAAATAATTCCATAAATACAACTTATTCAATATTGAATATTTATCCCAATATTCTAACATATTCATTTATAGAGTTTGTCTATTAAAATTATAAAATCAAGGATTTTTTATATTATGGTAGCATACTAGAAATAAAATTCTCCATAATTTAATGAAAGAGTTTATAGCATTTATTGAAAGCATAATGGTTGGGAGGGTTGCATTACCTTTGAGTGTTGATCAAGATTCTATTTTGAGAATTGATCTTCAATGTTTAATGCTTAAGGATTTCTCTTTACTCTCTTCAATGTTTAATGCTCAAGGATTGTCATGGAAGCCTCCCTATTGTAGTTCAACCTCCCCAACATGTGTTACCGCTCTAATCATATCTGACTTATATGTAATTTAAGAGACTCGTGGATTGCATTTATTAAATTATTCCATTTTTTCTTGATAAAGCCTAATTTCCATCATCTCTGCATACCCAACAGAGAGTTTTCTACATACAACTAAAAATTGCAGATAATTAGATCAATAAATTTAATAAACTTGCCAATAATTTTATTTTATATCAATTATACTTAGAACACAACAAATACACAAACTTTTTAACATCCTCTAAGTTCTAACTATAACTTCCAAATTTTAATGATAACTACCCACAACCTTCATGTGCTGACAATAGTGTTCCCTATCTGAAGGATAAATTACTGCTAACGCATACAAGAGGAGAGGAACTGCTTCTAGCAAATGAAGCCTGAGGATTTATTTGGAAAGCAAAACCCACAAAATCACATTGAAAATATATTAAGAAAGCCATAGCCACGACTCTTGAATGAACATGTTTCAATTATTTTAATTTAAAAAAAAACACACGGTGACTAGGAGCCATGATGGCAAAGGTATGATCAATGCCACTAAATGAAATCTGATAAAATATTTTTGTTAAGTTATGCACGCCCACGAATTTTCATCAATAACTCTCCCCCAGCATTTTGGGAACATGTTATTAAAGTGGTAAACAATCGGTGCCTTCAGCCGAAACACAGTGACTGTATAAGCTCTTTCAAATATGAGAGACACAAGTTATCATGGACGACCAACAAGATTTAATGGGAGTAAAATTCTTCGATAAAAACTTTGTTAATTTTTCCCAATACTAATTTTCATTAAAATCGTCTCCTTCCATACGCCCACCGAAATGGTAAAAACCATAGCCAAAGAAGATAATAAACAGAAGTAAGTCATTAGGTATTCATAAGTTAAAAAGGAGACTGATTTACCTGTTAATGTGTTCTTCGACAAAATGAATAAATAAAATAACAATAAAAAAATTTCACTTAGTTGTATATTAAAATGAATTCACTTTGATCATTTGTGGCCATCAATACAATTTCTAAGTAAAATTGGTTTGTGTCTACGTACACTTCTCTTATATATTAAGATTACCTTTCAAGAACCTATGAAACATCTTCAATAGATAACTGCTCTGTGTCTTTGACAGAATATATGTACAGCATGTTTGGGGAGCCATACCACTGAGTTAACACCCTTCAGCCTCTAGCCTCTCATGGGTTTTATTCTTCTCAGATTGTAGATTGACCTTTCAAAAGCTATAGACCATCTTCAATCTCTCAAGGTTGACCGGAAACGCTATCAGTGGGAATAGTATTCCCAATAGGAGAAGGCCCGGAGGGAGCCACAGGCCCCTTTGGCAACATGGTGAATACCAGCTTGGAAGGACCCTCAACTTCAACATGATTATCCAACTCAGCATCTAGCTCCATTGCCTTTTTTTCCTCATGTCTTCCCTCGTGTTGACCCTCCTCTGCGGGGGCTTTAATGGAGTCTGCTAAAGGACGAGCTGAACATATTGAAATACACACAATAGTAGCAATAATAAAAATAGTTAGCCTTGATGATACAACCCCTGCAACTCGGGGGTGACATGCCATTGCCACAATTACAATATCTTAATCCTTTTATTTTCCTATCTTTTTTTCTTCAAATCGATTTTGAATTGATGAGGCTCAATCCTAAGCCCATACTTGTGGCTCTCCCTAAGTGTGGGCTCTCCCTAGATTCCAGACTTGGTTGCTAGAGAAAACCTGTAACAAAGGATAGGCACATATGATTGAAGAAGATCTCTGCAAACACCTGCGATAGTTACATCCAATCTGAAGAAGTCCAGGCTGCTAAATGTAAAACTCCAACATTCTCACCTCTACATATACATACAGCCAACAAAAAGGTTTATCTTACCCAGATTAAATTTCCCTCGGATACGCATATGATTGAAGAAGATTTCTGCAACCACATGTAATAATTACGACCAACTATTTCAAAGAGGTAACACGCACCCAATCTGAATAACTCGAGGCTGCTAAATGTAAAACTCCAACAATCTCACCTCCACATATACATACACCCAGTAAAAGGGTTTATCTTACCCAAACATAAATTTCCCTCATGGAAGGTTATTTATAGATTTTTGCCTTCAGCATATAAGAAATGGTGGTTACCATTTTTCTTTTAGGCTTGTTAGGCTGATTTATATAGGCTTTTGAATGATATACCATTATAGGGTGTCGGATACGTTTTTGAGTCGTGCGTGTGTTTTTTTGACAGGCAGACTTGACCGACGAAAATGCCGCCATATTGCAGTTATCCCTAGAGTTTGACTTGTAGAATTGTTTAATAAATGAATGTGAACAGAGGAAATAAATATATGCCCTCAAAGTCAATACACGAATTTCAGAGTAAGTTAAACTATTTGTCATTTTAGAGAGAACATGTTACACGTAACGGTGAGATCATGTGCGCAGGGGAATATAAATCTTCTTTGACATTTTCAATATTGAGAAAAGTAACCCAAAATGCTGGGGTTAGAATCTTTCCTGTTTTAAAATGTTGAAGGCAAAGAAATTCAGCTGTTTTTGTTGAAGGTGAAGAATTCAACTAATATTTATATAACACTGTGTCATACCTAGAATTGTTTGGAGAATATGGGTTCATGGTAATTGGTCTTGTCAACCGTTTGGCTTAGGTGGAATGGTTGATTAATGGACCACGTGGACATCCACACTCATTGACTGAAGAAAGTCACTGTTTGGGTTGTTAAATTTCATCATTCTATATATACCGCAGATTTTTGTTGAGTTTAATAATGTTTGTATTAGTTTAATTATGAAAATAGTAATTACTTTATGCTTGGTCAATGAAGACTAGATGCCCAACTCTGAATAGTTCGATAGCTATATTAAACGTAACATTTTAAATAGTTTGAATAAGATAATATTTAATAAGGGGTTATGTTGAAAGGTGGTGTAGCCTTTTCAAACACTATACATAATGAATAATAATAGTCTACGACAATACAACATAATACTAAATAAATAAGTATTAGAAGCATTAAAAACATATTATAATATTTTTACTTAAGTTTTTAAACCCTATACATTTAGGTGATCGGGTTAATAAATAAATTTTAAATAATTTTTTAAAGTTAATTAAGTTTGAAATTTTAATATATTATTATTTTATATTTTTAAAGCTCATAAAATTAGATTGTGTATATACACATATAAATATAGATATATCTGTGTACACACACATATATATATTAATATTTTAATATATATAAATAAATATATTTTATTATGATCAATTGAGGCCATGTATAGGTAGAGGAATAATTATTTTTAAATTTTAATTTTTTACATTTAAATTTTGATTAATAATTGGGAATATATTTTTTGGAATTTACAATTGGCTACATACACAATTTACAATTTTACATGATAAAATAATAAAAAAATGTATTGATATCAATAACAGAGTAGTTATTTATGAACACCTAAAAATGACCCTAAGAAGTTATTCATTGTTAAATTGCATACTTTTAAAATATTTCTATAGTTATTATTTTCTATTTTAAGTTAAAATTTATTACAGTATTTAATGTCCTAATCCCTTTTCTCCACCTTGGGCTCTATGTCTATAACATGCCAATTCTATCTACATTGCCTTAAGAGTTAGTAGGCCTCTGATTTTCTTGATGCAATTCCTTCTAGCTCTTTCTCACATTATACTTATTCCTTTTTTTTTTGAACAATTACATGTCATTTGGAGTACTAATATAGTCTTAAATAAATCTAAATTAAAATCAAAAAATATTTATTCATTATTCATAAGTATTTATTTATTGAATTATAAAGAAAATGAAATAATCATTATAATATTCATTTAATTGCATAAATTTATATTTTATTTATAACATAAAAAAATATTATTAATATTAGTATTATTTTTAAATCATTGATTATATAAAGAGAATATATTTTTTGGAATTTATAATTGGTTACATATATAATTTACAGTTTTACATGATAAAATAATAGAAAAATGTATTGATATCAATAGAAGAGTGGTTATCTATGAACACCTAAAAATGACCCTAAGAAGTTATTCATTGTTAAATTGCATACTTTTAAAATATTTCTATAGTTATTACTTTCTATTTTAAGTTAAAATTTATTACAATATTTAATCTCTTAATCCCTTTTCTCCACCTTGGGCTCTATGCCTATAACATGCCAATTCTATCTGCATTGCCTTAAGAGTTAGTAGGCCTCTCATATTCTTGGTGCAATTCTTTCTAGCTCTTTCTCACATTATACTTATTGCATTTTTTTTGGATCAATTAAATGTCATTTGGAGTACTAATATAGTCTTAAATAAATCTAAATTAAAATTATAAAATATTTATTCCTTATTCATAAGTATTTATTTATTGAATTATAAAGAAAATGAAATAATCATTATAATATTCATTGAATTGCATAAATTTATATTTTATTGATAACATAAAAAAATATTATTAATAATATTATTATTTTTAAATAATTGGTTATATAAAACAATTGGGAATATATTTTTTGGAATTTATAATTGGTTACATACATAATTTACAATTTTACATGATAAAATAATTTAAAAAATGTATTAATATCAATAGAAGAGTGGTTATTTATGAATATCCATTGTTGAATTGCATACTTTTCAAATATTTCTATAATTATTAATTTCTATTTTAAGATAAAATTTATTACAATATTTAATCTCCTAATCCCTTTTCTCCACCTTATACTCTATGTCTATAACATGCCAATTCTATATACATTGCTTTAAGAGTTAGTAGGCCTCTAATCTTCTTGATGCAATTCCTTCTAACTCTTTCTAACATGATACTTATTCCATTTTTTTTAATTTAAACAATTAAATGTCATTTGGAGTATTAATATTGTCTTAAATAAATCTAAAATAAAATCATAAAACATTTATTCATTATTCATAAGTATTTATTTATTGAATTAAAAGTAAAATGAAATAATCATTATAATATTCATTGAATTGCATAAATTTATATTTTATTTATAACGTAAAAAAATATTATTATTTCTTTTAATATTTTTATTTTAAAAAAATTTATAAATAAAAATATATATTTTTATATTCTCTTTTTTATTGTAAGCATAAAATAAAATATTCTATTTTATTTTATTTAGACTCTTTTTTAAAACTAATTTTATTAATGATTGTAATCAAAGTACATCAACCAAGATCAACATGTTGTAAATCAAGACCAAATAAACACAATGATAAAAAAATTTCAAACACGTTTTTTAATATTATTGAAAGGAGATGACACTTCTCATAGACATAAAAATTAGTCATAAAATTCGTAGGTCCGATCTCCACTAATTTTATGTGTATTTTTACTATCGCATCTTCATGATTGTCACTTTTCTTTATGATTTTAAAATTAATTATTTTTTCTAAATTATTATTTTTATAATATATAATGTAATTAAATTATTTAAATATTTATGTTACTATTTAGTTATAATAAATTTATTTATATTATTATTATTGTAAAATTAAATAAATTTATATATTTTTTAAAGTTATATATTTAAAAAATATGAAAATTAAAATTTTATTACATTTATTTGTGATTTCAATTTTATCATCATAACAACAATAATAACAATAACAATAACAATAATTCTTTACAAAATTAAATTTTATTTAAATATTATTTAAATTGAATTTATCATATTTTCATATACTTGATTCTATTTCATATTTTTATATTTAATAATAAAAATCTTTCTTATATATATTTGATTTCCAATTCTAACTTGATTTTTATTGAAAATGTTTGAACCATAAGGGCTTTGTATAGTGTGTAAGTTTCAAAATTGATTTCAAACATGTTATCATAAGTGAATAGATTTAATATTTTAATAATCAATTAATTTTTTGTAAAATTGTATTTATTTATTTAACTCTAATTTATATTTTATAAAAAATAAAATAAAATTTTGAAATTTATTAAATGTTATTTAATAGATTTTAATTTTTATTACAAATGATATACCATCCCTTAATAATATTATGACATGATCTCAAATTCACAATATATATATGAACATTAAAAATATTATTATTATTATAAAATTGAAATAAAATATGAAATATGCTTCACACAATCTTAATTAAATTTTTAAACTTACATTATTTATTTCATTGTTCCAAAAAAAAATACTTTAAATTTTACTTCTTCTAGCATTTTTCTATTTTACAATTTATTGCATCTGAAAATATTTCAATTTATCAACATTCTTAAATTTCTCTCCATGTTAATTGTATTTATAAATAAATTTTATCTTATAATATTCATTATATATTTCCAATCCTTTATTTTATGAAATAATTTTATTCTAATTCAATTTTGATTTCGAATCTTGAAATCATTAAAATGATACACACTACGTGACATACAAAAATAAAAATCAAAACTCTTTCTAAATGTTCTTAATATCATGACATGCAAACATCAAAAACAAAACTCTTCCTAAATTTTTTAAATATCCAAACACTTCAATGGATTTCAATTGTTTAATGGAAAAGAAAATAAAATTTATCACATAAAACCTATTTCAACCTTATTTTATTTTTAGGATGATAAATTATTAATTTATGTATTTAGAAGGAGCTTGAAAGATTGTTCACTTAGTTATATTCTTTACCATTTCAAGCTAAAGAACCATTTACATTCATAGTGATCTCATGATCCATTTTCAAATCAATATTTCAATAAAAATCAAATTTGAAAAATATTTCAATTAAAATAAAGATTATAATAATTTTTATTTTATTTATTTTCAATTGAAGATTAAGGTTATTAAGTTGGTTTATCAATAATTATATAATAAATTTGAAAAAATATTTTTTATATAATTTTTTGAAAAGTATATTTATATTAATATAAACAAGTAATGTTACAATATTAGTCATACAAAAAATAAGTAGAAAAATTCACACCCTAGAAATAGTTAAATCGAGGTTAGAAACCCTTTAAGAATGTCATATTCAATAGAGAGTCAATAATTACCAAATAAAATAAAATATTACATCAACATTACATAGAAACTAAAAAGACACGCATGCAAACACAAATTAATAAAGAGAACAATTAAGCTTTAATAATGAATATAGGTGTTGGAAGAGGCAGTGGAGGAGGTGGACCTTGTATCTTGTCACCCCATCCCCCTTGATCAATGGGTCATCACCCACAAATAAGGGACCCATCCATTATTCTTCTTAGAATTTTTATTGTCTTTCTTGTATCTATTAAGTGAAATAATAAGATCTAGTCATAGATACTTGTCTGATGGGAGAGGGCCTCATTCTGTTCCATCACCTCCATATTTGGAAGAGCCACGAGGCCAATCACATAATAGGGATGAATAGCAAGGGGGTGATCATCAAAGAGAGAGGATCTTGTGCATATAATTAAAACCCTACCAATGTGAACCACACCTTCACCCATGAGGAGGTGACTGCATACGTGGTAACTCTAGAGGTTCTGGACTGACTACACATAAGGTATTCCCCTAATAATCAAGCAAACATAGGATGTAGTTAAGTTTTAAGTGAATATTGTCAGTATGGATTTTCATTTGGAGAGTGACATTGGGAATGATAGTAATTTTGTTATTAACATAAAACCTATGTCTTATTTCCTAATGATTAAAAAAAGCATAATTTTCATTTTTCCATATTTAGAAAAGAATATCAACACAAAAAATATGCCAAAATCTATTGTATCTTGTAGAAAAAAGGGACGAGTCCCCCAAATGACCCATATTCCATGTAAAGAACTTAGGATTAAATGTCTAAAAGAGGGTATGAATCCATTACCATGTGGACTGAGCATGGAAGCAAAACTAGAAAATATGATTAATAGTCTCAAGCTGACAACATGTAGGGAAAATAGGATTTTAAATCCCTATGTGATTAATCTAATCACCCACTGATAAACCTTGATAGATAACACACTAAATAAAGTGGTCCTTCTTGTGCTTAATCAGAATAACCCATATGGTGGGAATTCTTTTGGACCACGCCACATGACTGGACTAAAGGTTCCATCAGTGATTGAGAGTGTCATCTTCAGTATGTTTGGGGGATAAAAGACTATACCCCAGATAAGGAGAATAATGAGTAAAGGGAGTTACCTTAGGCCAATGTCAATCTTTGCACCCATGAGTAATGGAATTGAATCCAATCTTATGAATATACACATTAGAGATGGAGCCTTGAATTTTAACAATAGACTCAACATTTGTATTAATTAGATTGAATTTATTTTCAGTGTATTACCAAAGAAGCCAAGATCGACTCATTTTACAAGAAATATTGCTAAGGGTTTTCAAAACTTTCTTGAATAACCTTAAGCCTTTGATCCAAGGGATGAAATCAAAGGGAACATTATGAAAATTTAGGCAGGGATACTACCCAAGGGTATGAGAATTAATATAAAGCCCATACTTGAAGCCCTCCCCTATCCATATGACATGGGGTTTGAGTTTCTCCCAATATCTTTAAATGCTCCAAATGACAAAAGTACCATTAATTTAAAAAGGAATAGGGGTAATGAGAAGAGTATGAATCCAAAGACCTACCAAGCATGCATGCCACAAGTAACCCCTTAAGAGATACAATGACAAATCAAGATATTCCATGCTTCATCACCTTCCATTCCATGGATTATCCATTTAATGCTGAGAGCTAGACCTTAGAGCTTAATTTCTAGGGGATGTGTTGACACAGTGGAGTGCACCCTTGACAGGAGGCTGAGCTCCTGCCTTCCACATGCAGCAATGGAAACTCCCCACTTGCCTGTGAGCCTAGCAACACTAGGGGGAGAGTCTCTAGATAAGGGCTTGCTCCCTTTGATGTATCTTTTAGGTCCTAGATTTCCTACTGCTAAAAAATAAATGGAAAGGGGGGGTTAAAAAGAGAGAAGGATGCTGAAAATAGAACCTAAACCTAAACTAAAAGGTGATACACCAAAAAAGTTGATCTACTTAGCTCGAACCTACACTTTTCACCAAGGATAAGCTAACATACACTTCATCTGATATGGAGAACTCTTTTGTATCAGTGAGTCAAGGTCTGTGGAGATATAGGGAGGAAGAACTACCAGAGGTGTTCTAAGACACTCTATGGTAGCTTGTTCACATGCACCTATCTTCCTACTAGAGACACTTCTAACAGAATTGCAGAAGCAGAAACTCACAATGCACTAGACATGCTGAAATCATCTTGTAAAAGCATAGAGAAAATGGCCTAACACTGAACAAAGTCATACACACATACGGCAGTGCAACCTCAGAATGGAGGTAAAAATTGCTATGTCTTCATTCAAGGTAAAATCTGGCAGAGTTCCACCTTACAAACCCAGAGATTGTTGGGCAGAGCTTTGCCTTACATGCTAAGAAGATTTTTTTTTAAAATGATAAGTTTACAATGTATAGAGAGAAGAGGAAAAAACTTTGGCACCCTTCTTACAAGTGGCCCATATGTGTTAAGAGCATTGGGAAGAGGAAGTCGCTTGATAGATAATGTTATGTCAGCTTCTACTTTGACTTTGGCATTCAAACATTAATGTGAAAGTATGGGCCATGCCTCTTTTCTACAAACAGACTTCTCCATTTTGATATTTACATGGTTTATCTGTTTATAAATTCAAAGTGGAGAAAACAAGGCACACCGTTCATTGTTCACACCCCTTAATGACCACTTGGCAGGCACTGTTCCAACCACTAGAGTAACTCCTTCCTCTTTGCCACCTGGGTTGTTTTGTTCATTTTTGCACTTTATCTCTTCCTATTTTTTGTCTTCTCTGTCTACTTCAGCCCTCAGGGGTTGTCTTCTGCTACTTCTTTGGCTCTTTGGGCTCTTTCTCTTTTAGCTCTTTAGGCTCCCTTCTGGTTAGCACTAAAAGGATCAAAAACTATTTCATTATCGTAAAATCAATGTTCACGGGCCCGTCGTCATTTTAAAACCAATAGCTAGTTCATGGTGCCCAACTTTGACATCTGTGCACCCATCACCCTCCCTTGGTCAATTCCTTTAGCTTTTTCCTTTGTTTCAGCCTTTTCCTCTAGTCAGGCTTTTGCTTTGGCCATTTTTCCTATGGACAAAATGTCTGCAAGAATTGTCTCGATCTCTTCCTTTAGAATTATCTTTGGGCTTTTTTCCATGGTTTTTCCCTAATTTCTTTAGACTTTTTGTCTGAAGGAATTCCTTCAGACAAAAGTCTGAAAGAAATCGCTTCTTGCTTTTGCCTCGGTCTTTTCATTTCATGGGATTTTCTTCTAAATAATTTCTTCAGACAAAATGTCTGAAGGAAATCCTTCAGACATTTTGCCTAAAGAAATTCTCATCCTTTGCCTTGAAGATAACTTACCTTTTGGGCCTTGTTCATTTTTTGATCCTTTTTCGAGTGTTCCCTACCCTATGCAAGGGCACTTGGGTCTAAAACTGCCTTCCACAAGGGTACTGGTCCTTCGAGAGACTCTCTTGAACCTTCTCATTGAACCGTTTGTTTGAACCAAACATTGAACCATTGATTGAACTTTGCCAATGAATTAAAGCGTTGAACTGACTGGGTGAACCAAGCTGTTAAATTGACTGAGTGAACTGAGACAGCGAACCAACTGACTGCTTGAACCAACCCATTGAACCAAACCAACTAAACGAAGCACTTGAACCAAGTCATTAAACTTGGAATGGTCCATTTTGCGCTTAAGTGTTGGGAGACTGTTTCTTCCCTGTAGAGTCCATCGAAATTTCCTATAGAGTTCATAGAAATTTCCTACAAAGTCTGTAAAAATTTCTTACAAAGTCTATAGAAATTTCCTATAGAGTCTGTAGAAACATCCTACAGAGTCCATAGAAATTTCCATACTTGTGAAAAATCAAAAAATGAACTGGCTCAAAATAGTAAGGAAAGAAGGGGACCAATTTTGGCCTATTGGACTAAAAATGGTCAACAAATTGGCAACTCTTAGGGGAAGCATGCCTGCTATGCTTTGAAACTAGTTGCCTTAAAATACATTAGGCACAGAGTTAGAATGCAACTTGAAAAAGGTCAGCAACAACCCTGATAGGCCCATGATTCAATCATGAATCTTTTACCCCAGACACAAGGGAAAACACACACAAGGCAAAAAACACTACTTTGTGCAAACAACACTTGGGAAAACATGAAAGAAAATTGAAAGAAAACTACTATGTATAGCTAACCAAGTGTATTTGCTTCCCTCTTAGATCAAAGGGAGAATTTCTTAAGTCCCCTTCCTAGCAAGAAAACTTATGGTGCCAGACAAGTGGCTAAATGGAATGGAGATTTGGTGACCTACTCCTCTTTCCTGCCACCTAGATTGGCTTGCATCCGAGTGGATCAGAATCAAACATGCTTCCAACATATATGTACTCTTCTTATTCTTTGAAGCTTGTTGAATACTGGTCCTTCATGCTGCTGCATTTCATCAAGAAATCAAAGGTTGTTGGCTCATCACCATAAGCACTTTGATATGTACAGTCCCTTTGCAGTGCATCATGGTTTGACTCATTCCCTTCTATTTCATTGAAGGCCCTATCAAACTCATCTTCTACTCCTTTATGGCTTTCTTGAAGAAGGGTGACTATTGTGATGTCTGAAATGGAATCACAAACTAATTGCTCATCCCACAGAACATCACCCTTTTATTCAAAGCTCTCTTCTTCAAGGCTTTCCTTAGGATGGACAAGCGTATCCTTTTCTTGCTCAAAGACCAGAGTCTCCAGTTGTTCAAAGACATCCATATGATCTTCCTCCAACTTAGGCTACTCGGCATAGTCATCCTCCTCATCAAAGTAACAAGGAAGTTCATCAAACAAGGGAGGAGAGAGGTCACCATGCCTATGTTCCTCTTCATATTACTAGAACATCTGCATGTATGCATGACCTGTGTCTTATTCATTGATGATGACATCTTCAGAGGGAGCATCCATGATGATTTCCTCTTCATTTTTGCTCATGATAGCCTCCTAGACAACTACAGATTGGATCTTCTCTTCTTCACTTGCCTCCTGTAAAATAGGTTCCTCCTTGAGAAGGGATGAGGTAGAAAGCTGATGATTAAAACCATGTGGAAGAGGAGGCAGTCCTTGAGCTAGAATAAAATGATTCTCCTCTTTCCATTTGGCCAGTACTTCATCTATATCAGACGTGGTCTGATAGCTCTCTTAGAGGTGTGTAGATGGGGTGTGTTCAAACATGGAATATGTTGTGTCCATCACACATTGGCTAAGGAATATCACTCTAGATTCTAGCTATACAATTCTCTTAGCTATGTCTTCTTGGAATAGCCTTTCCTAGAGGTCATAGGAATCATCATGATGAGTAGGAGTAGCTTTATCTTCTTCAAGGTTTTGAGCAAAACCTTTCTCCTCCTCCTTCCTGCCCCATGATTCCACTATTTGCTTCCAACTCATGACCTTAAGATTGGAATTTCCCTTTGTGAATAGGGAACAACTTTATTTTATTCAAGGTCCTAAACTGGTTCATGATTTTCCCTCTTCCAACTTGGAATCTAGAGATCATACTGAGAGACCTGAGGAAGTTGGGGAAGGTTAGGAAGGGTCTGTTGATGTTCAGGAAGAGCTGCTTCAAGAGAGGTGAGCTAGTTCATGGTATTCCCTTCAAAGGAAGATTCACAATCTAAGGAATTGAGAAGACTCATCTCCATGGGGGTTGTTGTAGTTCCCTTTGATGTTTAAAGGTTAGGCGCATGGGGTTAAGAATAGGATTGATTGATGCCTCAGATGAGCTAGAATGAGCAAGTGTTATCTGATAGAAAGGATTTGGTGTACAAGAGGGGGCTTTCTTTAGAATAGAAGGGGGCACACAAGGTTGACTACCTTGAATGAATGGAATCTTCCATTTTGATACCTCCTCCTTCATGGATTGCAAGGCCTGAGCTTGCCTAAACAAACACTTCTCTTTGTACATCAGCGCTTGCTGATATCTATACTGCTCATCCAATTTGTCTATTTCCACCACTTGCTTCTCAAAATCTAGTGCTACTTCCCTTATTGTTGAAGGGCAACTAGGAGAGCTTCTTGAGGTGATCCCATGAAAATACTGAGCTTGAATAAAACCATATGAAGGAATATGAGGCACATGATTTTGTGTAAAGAGGTTTTACATAAAAAAATGTGATTTCTTGATGGTACCATGACTGCTTAACTAGCTGGTTCAACTAAGAGTCACCATTGGTGTTGATGAAAAAATCCTCCAAAGGCTAGTTGGTTGAAGAACACACCAAAAATTCTTCAACTCTTTGGATAAAACTTGTCCTAGTTGGTTCCACCAAGCGTGCCAAAAACTGTTGATGTAGTGGAGTGCACCCTTGATAGGAGGCTGAGCTCCTGCCTTCCATGCCTGTGGGCCTAGCAACACTGGGGGGAGAGTCTCTAGATAAGGGCTAGCTCCCTTTGATGTATCTTTTAGGTCCTGTATTTACTACTGCTAAGAAATAAATGGAAAAAGGGGGGGTTGAAAATAGAGAAGGATGCTAAAAATAGAACCTAAACCTAAACTAAAAGGTGATACACCAAAAACGTTGATCTACTTAGCTCGAACGTACACTTTTCACCAAGGACAAGCTAACATACACTTCATCTGATATGGGGAACTCTTTTGTATTAGTGAGTTAGGGGTCTGTGGAGATATAGGGAGGAAGAACTACTAGAGGTGTTCTAAGACACTCTATGGTAGCCTATTCACATGCACCTATATTCTTGTTGGAGACACTTCTAGTAGACCTATTCACATGCACCTATATTCTTGTTGGAGACACTTCTGGCAGACCTGTAGAAGAAGAAACTCACAATGCACTAGACATGCTGAAATCATCATGTGAAAGCATAGAGAAACTGACTTAACACAGAACAAAGGGATAGACACATACGACAGTGCAACCTCAGAATGGAGGTAAAAATTGCTATATCTTGATTCAAGGTAAAATCTAGTAGAGTTTTTCTTTACAAACCCTAAGATTTTTGGGCATAGCTTTGCTTTACAGGATAAGAAGATTTTTTTTAATGAGAAGTTTACAATATATAGAGAGAAGAGGAAAAAACTTTGGCACTCTTTGGAAAATACTTTGGCACCCTTCTTACAAGTGGCCCATGTGCGTTGAGAGCATTGGGAAGAGGAAGCCGCTTCATAGATAATGCTATGTCAGCTCTTGATTTGACTTTGGCATTCAAACATTAATGTGAAAGCATGGGTTGCACCTCTTTTCTACAAACAAACTGCTCCCTTTAGATATTTATGTAGTTTTTCTGCTTATAAATGCAAAGTGGAGAAAATAAGGTGTGACATTCATTGTTCACACCCCTTGATGACCACTTGGCAGGCACTGCTCTAATAGCTGGAGTAACTCCTTCCTCTTTGCCACCTAGGCTATTTTGTTCATTTTTGCACTTTGTCTCTTCCTATTTTTTGTCTTATCTATCTCCTTCGGCCCTCAAGGGCTGTCTTCTGCTACTTCTTTGGCTCTTTCGGCTCTTTCTCTTTTAGCTCTTTAGGCTCCCTTTTGGTTGGTGCTCAAAAGATCAATGTCTATTTCATTTCCATAAAATCAATGTTCACGGGCCTGTCATCATTTGAAAACCAACGACTAGTTCATGGTGCCCAACTTTGACGTCTGTGCACTCGTCACCCTCCCTTGGTCAGTTCCTTCATCTTTTTCCTTTTTTTTGGCCTTTTCTTTTCCGGTCAGGCTTTTTCTTTGGCCATTTTTCCTGTAGACAAAATGTCCACAAGAATTGTCTCTATCTCTTCCTTCAGAATTCTCTTCGGGCTTTTTACAATGGTTTTTCTCGAATTTCTTCAAACTTTTTATCCAAAGGAATTGCTTTGGACAAAAGTCCGAAAGAAATCACTTATTACTTTTGTCCTAGTGTTTTAATTTCACGTGATTTTCTTTCAAAGAATTTCTTCGGACAAAATGTCCAAAGGAAATCCTTCAGACATTTTGCCTGAAGAAATTATCATCCTTTACCTTGAAGAAAACTTACCTTTTTGGCCTTGTTCATTTTTTTATCCTTTTTCAAGTGTTCCCTACCCTCATCAAGGGCACTTGGGTCTGGAACTACCCTCTGCAAGGGCATTGGTCCTTCAGGATACTCTCTTGAACTTTCTCATTGAACCGTTTGTCTGAGCCAAATGTTGAACCATTTGATTTAACTTTGCTGATGAACTTTGCCAATGAACTAAAGCATTGAACTAACTGGGTGAACCAAGCTATTAAACTAAGTGAATCGAGACAACGAACCAACCGACTACTTGAACCAACCCGTTGAACTGAACCGATTGAACCAAGCACTTGAACCAAGTCGTTGAACTTGGAATGGTCCATTTTGTGCCTAAGTGTTGGGAGCCTATTTCTTGCCTGTAGAGTCCGTATAAATTTCCTACAGAGTCTATAGAAATTTCCTGCAAAGTTCATAGAAATTTCTTGCAATGTCCGTAGAAATTCCCTGCAGAGTCTGTAGAAACATCCTGCAGAGTCCGTAGAAATTTCCAAACTTGTGCAAAATCAAAAAATGAACTGGCTCAGAATAGTAGGGAAAGAAGGGGACCGATTTTTGCCTGCTGGACCAAAAATGGTCAATAGGATGCATACCCCCCATTTTTTTAGGCCGATAATAAATATCCCATGAAACTTTATGAAAGCTTTTTTGCCCTTAAAAGTTAGCCCAGAAGAAGTTTCTTAAGATTTTTTATAATTGACCATAGGTAGAATTAGAAGGATCCCAACAAGAATAATAGTAAACATGTGTAGCTACCAAAACCTTAGAGAAAATCTAAAACTTAATGATGTGGTAAAAATAGGCCAATTTTCTTGAGGCCATAACTTCTGACCCATAGCTCTGTTTGAACTCTTCCACATGCCAAAATGGTCATCTCAAAAATTTAGTTGATGTCCTAAGTTTCCCTATCCACTTAGAGTTGTTTTTGATATTTTTTTGGAGGCCATGCATGATCATTTGATGGTTTGAAACTACCATTTAATTATTTTTTGAGGAATTTTCTATTTTTATAAATTGTATATTTTTAGGACCAGATGTTAAATTCAATTAAATTCTATCTCATAGGATAATTTTAGTGTTTAGATTATATTGGGAGATTTTTAGAGTTGTATGTGCTTGCATGTGAAATTTACTAAAAATAGTAGCTACTAAAAATAGTTTTTTTTTTATATTTTAGTTTTTCTTGAATTTTTGTATGTCAAATCTAATTTTGAGTTGAGGCTTATTTAAGCATGGTTTGGGTTTGTAATTATTTTAATTCATTCAATAAGAATCAATAAACGTTATTATTTTTAGAATCTTTGCCTATTGATAATTTATTGTCTTGATAGTTTTTGGGTTCATTACTTATTTGATAAAGACAAAGGTTTAGTGATCCAAAAAAAAATCTCAAACCTTTAAACCACATAGGACCAAAAATAAACAAGGGAATCCCGAAAACTAAAGTAAATGCCAATAAACATACATTGAGCCCATGGAAGAAGCCACTACCATTGATATCCATCCATCCAAGGGGTTTGGGAGAGAGAGTGGTGGTAACATTGCATTTTTATCCATTTAATGGAATATCGATAGGACAAATTTAAAAAAAAGAATAAAATCCCTATAATTCTTAATTGAATCCGCCTCTTCTTGGAGAGTGAGGAAAGAGTCATCAACAAAATGACCATTTAACAACTAGTAGTTAGAATAAGGGAGAAATATGCCTTTCACCAAACATCTAGAAGAATAATCATCTAGAATATTGATAAACCCTTAATATTCTGACATATAATGTGAAGGCGATAAAGTACACCCTTAGCTTATATATCTATGAAGTTCAAACCAAATACTAGGCTCCATTGACATTAATACATGCCTCATCATCCTAAAAAATCATGTTAACCACCTATGAAAACTTGGGAACAAAATTAAGAGCTTGGACCATGGATAAAATAAAAGGGCACTTAATGACATTATAGGCCTTCCCAAAATTAATCTGAACAAACATGGCCTTTTGACTACAAACATGAGCCCATTCCACACCTTTCAAAATAATGATGATAGTTTTTAAGATGTCTCTGTGTTGTATAAATCTTGTTTAGTCACTTTTAAAAATTAAAGGAAAAAGATGTTTGAGTCTGAGAGCTAGCACCTTAGTAATTATCTTGTAAGAGACATTGGGAAGAGTAATAGGTCTCCAGTTAGTAATGACTAAGATTCACTATCCTTGGCGATAAAATCGATGTTATATTTGTTTACGAGAGGTCTAAAAGAGTTATTCAACACTACTTTAGAATAAACCTTATGAATATTTGGACCCATAGTATCCCAAAGGTCTGGTGGAAATCACAAGGGAAACTATCAATGCATGGAGATTTATCAGTAGCTATCTATATAAATATGTATTTAATATCATTGAGGGTTAGAGGCCTCTCACAAGCAAACCACATATCATCATAAACATTAAAAGGGAAACATTGAAGGAACTAGGCAAAAGTAGATTCACGCATAGGAGAATTGGGTTGGGCTGAAAAAATCCCATGATAATTGATGAAAAAATCTTGAAGAATGTCAGGGAGTTTGGTAAATTGAATGGATCCCTCCTTGATAGCTTTGATTCTATCAATAGCCCTTTCTAGGATGTAGAAGAGAAAAAGACTCCTTAGTGACATTGTCTCCAATTTTAAACTAATACATATGAACTTGAACTTGAGCCCTCTAGCCTTGTGTGCCTCCTCAACTTGTATCTTGTGATGCCAGTGAGCTTTTTATATTTTTAAATTAATATTAAATGAAGAGGGTTAAAGCTCTTATGATACACAAAGGTATTCATGGTTTGTATCATTATGAAGAATCTAATGAAAAAATAGGCTTGCTTATCATAAGCATGAATAAATGTGGTCATGTGAGCAAGAGCATCCATCCACCACTATATCTAGTTAGAATCCCCCTTGGCCCTAGGAACTAAATTCCAAATTCAGACTATGTGCCCAATATTTCTCTCATGCTTAAGATGGGACATACTAAGATGGAAATAGGTTGTAGCAGGCCTTACATGAGGGGTAGACCACTCAATATTAAATAAAATAGGATGATGATCTGACAAGGTGTTAGGGAGTGCAAAACCTAGCCTATCTCAAATAGGAATAAAAAGAAGAGATCTTGAAGAACCTAATCCTCAACTTGTTGAAAATTGGACCAAGAAAACTAGGGAGATGTCGAATCACTCATTTGGTGGTGGTTTAGATCAAACACCCCAAGTTTGTTGAACATATAAAACCATGCTACCCATTCTCTAACACACCAGTGCATAGAAAGATGACCATATTTATCCTCAAGAGATTCTACCATGTTAAAAACCCCATAGATAATCTAATGAGCATCTAGAAATGAGTCTGCCAATCATCTCCAAAGAAAATCACATTCCACAACATCATTAGAGACATATAAACTTACCATCCTAATGATGCAATTATAAAATTCAAACAGAGTTTAAAAAACATGATGAGTGGAATTAAACCTCTAGGAAATAGTGTGTTGAGAAAGATCCAGAGATAAAAGAGTGATCTTCCCACCGTGACTAAATCTAGCATGGTAATTAACAAATGGCTATAAGACAAATTATTTGTGTTGCATTTTGTAGGAGGAAGACATATATATTGTCTTCTTTCAAAAAAATAATTTTCATATTACTAAAAATATGACAATTATTCCTAACCACAAACTTATGTGGTGGATCAATAAGGCACCGAATATTCCATGAATAGACTATCGTTTGTAAACATAGAGGTTCATATCATTTTCTTCTGTGAGATTTTCAAGAGTAGAAACCAATTGAAATAAGGTTTTTGCTACATAAAATCACCCATATAAAAAGTCTGCCACTTATGTGCCATATATTCCTCCTCATGAGAAGGAAAACAAATCCTAGAGAGTTGGAGGACCACTTTATTGTCTAGCATAATGAGATTTTATCCTTCTTATAATGAAGTCACCAGGAGGGTGTTATGATAGTTTAGCTTATGAAGTTGAAGGAAGAGTATCAATAAAATAATCCACTGCTTATGGTTTGCATATAAGTAGAGGTGAAAACTTGTAAGGCACAACAGATTTGCCAGTGTTGGTTGAGGAATTGGGAGCCATGACTAGGCAATAAGTAGAAGGCTGAGTCTTACCACTACCTCTTGCCAAATTATTCTTTTTATTCATGATAATGGTCTAGACATCAATATTAGCATTCTATGTTTTGGCTTCAAAACCACCGTTTTCTTAAGTAGGAAGCACGTGCACCATTAAGGGACACTCCAAGATCATGTGACCAAAGATTGACATCGAAAACAAGTATCTAGTAATTTTATATACAACACCCATTAAGTGAATTGATTATTTCTAATTTTAATATCAATAGAGTTTTTGAGATCTTGGGCTCTATTCACTTCCACATGAACCCCTTTATAGGGATGGTATGCAAAAAGTTTTTCTTGTTCAAGGCATATGATGTTCCCCATGGGTTTTATGAGTTGGTCAATAAAATCCCAGAGGGAGAGAGTCAAGCCAAGAAATTCTATGTAGACTGGGATTTTTAATTTTTCCTTCTCTAAAACATGAAAGTCTCGAGTCCAAGATGAAAACACCGCCATTGTGTTGCATATGAACCAAGGGACATGACTAATAATAGATTTACATTGCTCTTGATTAATGAATTGAAATAATAAGAAACCCTTGGTAAGGTTCTGGGCTCCTTCTAATTTCACATCATGACCTTTCCAATGGTTCTTAACCCATTGTTTCAAGAGGCTCTCTACGGAATTCTTCCCCAAAAATAAGCAATCAGAGTGTATTTCTCAAAAAAATTACAAGGTTTATCAAATTCAGACATGGGAATAACACCATTGGGAAGGGTTGTGTCTAGGTTAGAACCAATACCTCATGAAAATTTTCAGAAAAAACTTGTTCACTTTTTTTGGTGCCATGATCACTCTCATTCACACAGGGTTTTCCTACATCCAAAGATGCAAAGATAGTGGTAGTAGGCATTAAAATAGGGGTACACCCTATCACCCTTTGATCAAAATCAGTAATAAATGCACACTAAAATTAAATCTTGCCTATATCTATAATAGATTGATAGTGCGATAGTGAAAAACTAAAGACTCATCAATACGATTGAAAACCCTTCAAAACCTAAAAGCTTTTCAATGTAAAGCCAAACAAATAAGTGATCATTTCTTTATTTTCTAAAATTTTATTCAATCATCAAGAAAAATATGATTTTTAACATTTATCACTCTTTTAAATAACTTTATGCTAATTATAAAATATTTTAAATACAAATACTGTTACGGTTGAAATGCTCTACCACAATCATTACAAGTTTCTAAATTTAAATAAAATTAACCCAAAATGCTGGGGGTTAGAATCTTTCTTGTTTTAAAAATGTTGAAGACAAAGAAATTCACCTCTTTATGTTGAAGGTGAAGAATTCAACTAATATTTATATAAGACTTTGTCATACCTAGTATTGGTTGGAGAATTTGGGGGAATGGTAATTGGTCTTGTCAACCATTTGGCCTAGGTGGAATGGCTGACTAATGGAGCACGTGGACATCCACACTCATTGACCGATGAAAGTCACTCTTTGGGTTCTTAAATTTCATCATTCTTTATATACCGCAGATTTTTGTTGAGTTTAATAATGTTGATATTCGTTTGATAATGAAAATAGTAATTACTTTATGCTTGGTCAATGAAGACTAGGCGGCCAACTCTGAATAGTTCCATAGCTATATTAAACGTAACATTTTAAATAGTTTGAATAAGATAATATTAATAAGGGGGTATGTTGAAAGGTGGTGTACCCTTTTAAAACACCACATATAATGAATAAGAATAGTCTTCGACCACAGAACACAATACCAAACAATGACCAATTCTCAATGGTTTAATACATACATTCTAAATAATTTAAATATTAAATAATTTAATAAAGTTATTTATGTTGAAAATTTTAATAGATTATGGTCCCATACTTTTGATGTTTATATCTACATATATATGTATATACATATATGAGTACATATAATATATCAACTTTTCAATATATAAATAAATATATTTAATTATGATCAAGAATAATATTTTGGAATTTACAGTTAATTATATGTATATATATATATATATAATTTTATAAAATAATAAAAAAAATATTGATAAGAATAGAAAAGTGGGTATTTATGAACACCCAAAAATAATCTCTTATCCATACTTGAATTGCATGTTTCTAAAATATTTTTGGAATTATTACTTATTATTTTAAACTGAGATTTATTACAATATTTATTGAGTTTTGATGTTTCCCACACCTTCTCTCAACTCCCTTGAGATGTCTTTTTTTTAAAAAAAATCTCCTAATGCCTTTTCTCTACCTTAGTCTCTATATTCATAACATCCCAATTCTTTCTACACTATCCTAAGAGTTGGTAGGCCACTAGACTTGTTAGCGTAATTCTTTCTAGCTCTTTCCCACATTATACTTGTTCTACATTTTTTTATATTTTCAACTGTTGAATACTAATTTAGAGACTAATACACTCTTAATTAAAATCTAAATTATTTATAAATACACAAGAATAATAGAACATCCACTCCCTATTCACAAATATTTATTGAATTATATAGAAAGTCAAATAATCATTATAGTATTCATTCAATTACACAAATTTATATTTAATATATAATATAAAGAAATATTATTAATACTAATATTTATTTTTAATATTTATATTGTCCAAATTTTTTATAAATATAAAAATATATTTTTATATTCTCTTATTTATTTTAGTCATAAAACATAAGTTATTTTAATTAAAGTTGGTTGGTTGGCTTTTATATATATATATATATATATATATATATATATATATATATATATATATATATATATATAAAGAACAAACTAATTTTATTGGTGATTGTAATCAAAGTACATAAAACATGAAGTGTTTTAAAATAAAATCAAGACCAAATGAGCACCATGATAAAGTTATTTCAGACATATTTATCGCTTAATTTAGAGTGGTAAAACACTTTTTTTCATTCTTCAAATAGTTAAAATATTTGTCATCAAATTCTTAGGTTTGATCAAACACTTTTTTTTTTCATTTTATTGAGAGGAGATGACATTCCTCAAAGACATAAAATATTAGTCATTAAATTCTTAGGTCTGATCAAACACTTTTTTTTTCATTTTATTGAGAGGAGATGACATTTCTCAAAGACTTAAAATATTAGTCATCAAATTTTTAGGTTCGATCTCCACTAATTTTATGTTTATTCTCGATGATTGTTATTGAATCATTGAAATAAAATAAATAGTTTTAAACCTTGTATATCACTTTTCTTATGATTTTAAAATTAATCATTTTTTTTATATTATATAATTTAATTATTTAAATATTTATATTATTATTTATTTGTAATAAATTTATCTATATTATTTTTTAAAAAATCATATTATCTTAAATTTTTTTGAATTATATATTTCTAAAATTTATTAAAGTTAAATTTTTATCATATCTTTTTGTTGTTGTTGTTGTTAATTTAAATTGAATTTACCATATTTTCATATATTTAGTTCCATTTCATATTTTAATAGCTAATAATAAAAATCTTCCTTATATACATTTGATTTCAAACCCTAACTTGATATTTATTGAAAATGTTTCAAACTGTAGCTTGATTTTCACTAAATCCTTGTATGGTGTGTAAGTTCCAAAATTGATTTCAAACTATATTAATATAAGTGATTAGATTTAACATTTCAATGATCAATTTTTTTTAAAATTATATTTATTTAATTAATATTTATTTTTATTTTTATAAAAAATAAAGAAAATCTTAAAATTTATTAAATGTTATTAAATATATTTTAATTTATATTATAAACAAATGCCTTCCTTTGATAATGTTATGAAAAGATTTCAAATTGATAATATATATTTGAAAAAGATTATAATTATAAAACTGAAATAGAATATAAAATATGCTACACACAATTCTAATAAAATATTTAAATTCATATTGTTTATTATATTGTTCCAAACAAATCTTCAAATTTTATTTGTTTTGAAATTTTTCCTATTTCACAACATATCTCTATTGCATTTAAAAATATTTCAATTTCTAAAAAAAATAAAAAATAAAAAATCAATTTCTTTTCATATTAATTGTATTTATAAATAAATTTTATCTTATAATACTTTTTATATATTTTTAATCTTTTATTTTATTATATAAAATAATTTTATTCCAATTCATTCTAATTGTGTTTTGATTTCAAATCTTGAAATCATTAAAATCATACATATATTATATGAGTGACGAAAATGAAAATCAAAACTCTTTTTATATGTTCTTAATATACAAACAGTTCCATCAATTTGAATTATTTAATGGAAAGGAAAATTTTTTTGTGACAAGAAGCAATCTATGCTTTATTCTTAAATTTTTTAATGATGATAAATTTTTAACTTGTTTATTTAGAAGGAGCTTGAAAGATTTTTCGCATGATTAATCATATTCTTTACCGTTTGAAGTTGAAGAACTATTTACAATCATAGTAATTTCATAATCCATTTTCGAATTAATATTTTTATGAAAATAAAATTTAAAAAATATTTTAAATGAAATAAGGATCATGATAATTTTTATTTATATTTTGAAATTGAAAATTAAGATTATCAAGTTGGCTTATCAATTATTATATAATAAGTTTTAAAGAATATTATTTATATAGAAAAGGTATTTATATTTATATAAACAAGTAATGTTACAATGTTAGTCATATAAAAAAATAGGTAAAAAAATCATATTTGCAGTTAAATTGAGGTTAAAAAATTCTCAAGGATATCAAGTTTAATAGAAAATAATGTGTAGCAACCAACAAGACACTTATAAAACACAACCCAATAAAGAGAGCAAGTATAATTTAGCAATGAACATGGGTACCAGAGGAGGTGGTGGAAGAGGTGGACTCTAGAGTTTGTCACCCTCATCCCTCTTGAGTAGGGAAGGTCATCATTCATAGATAAGGGATCCCATTCATCATTATGTTGATAATTATTATTGTCTTCCTTTTATATATTAGGAAAAATAATAAGAGGTAGTTATGGATAATTGTCTTATGGGGAAGTTCCTTAGACCCTTCCATCACCTCCACCTCTGGAAGATCCACAAAGCCAATCACACTAAAAGGATTACTAGCAAGGTAGTGACCATTGAGGAGAGAGGCTTTTATGCCTATTCCTAGAATGTTTCCAGTGAAAACCATGCCTTCATCCATGAAGAGGTGATTAGAGATGTGGTAGCTCCAAAGGTTCTAAGTTGATTACAAATGAGGACTGATTAAATAGAGGAGGTGGTTAAATTCTAGGAAAACATAGTTAGTATGGATTTTAATATGAAGAGCGGCATTGGAAATGATATTAATTTTGTTAATAACATACAAACTATGTTCCATTTCCTCATGATTAAAATAAGTATAATTTATAACTTTCCAAATTTGAAAAAAAATATCAACATGAAAAATTTGCAAAAATCTTTTGTATTTTTTAGGAAAAATGGTTATGTCCCCCAAGAGAACCATCTTCCATGTAAAAAACTCAGGATTAAACGACCGAAAGAGGTTATGAATCTATTGCCATGTAGACGGAGCATGGGAGGAAAACTAGAAAAGATGCTTAATATTCTCAGGTTGACAACATGTTGGGAGAATGGGATTTAGAACCCCTATGTGCTTAATATGGTCACCTACTAACAAACCATGGTAGATAATATACCAAATAAAGTGAGCCTTCTTAGGCTCAATAGGAGTAGCACATATAGTGTAAAATATTGTAGACTAGATTGCATGACTAGACTGAAGGTTTCATCAATGATTGAGAGAATCATCTTGAATATGTTGGGGGGTTAAAATATTATACCCCAGTCAAGGAAAATAATGATTAAAGGGAGTTTATGTAGGCTAATTCCAATCCTCCCACCATGGAGTAATGGAATTAACTCCAATCTTATGAAGATACTCATCAAGGATAGAAACTGGAATTTTAGTAATAGACTCAACATCTACATTATTTAGATTGAATTTATTGTCAAGGAAGTAAAAATCAGCTCATTTTACAAAAAAATCCCCAATGGTTTTCACACCTTTCTTGAAAAACCTTAAGGCTTTGTTCCAAGGGACAAAATCAAATATAACATTATGAAAATTCATGTAGGGAGACCATCAAATGGTATGAGAATAAATATAAACACCATTATTTAAGCCCTCCCTTATCCAAATGAGATTGGGTTTGAATTTCTCCCAAGCTTTCCAAATGCTTTGAATAGCAAAAATACCATTAATTTTAAAATGGATAAGGATAATGAGAAGAGTATGAATCCCAAGGCCTTGCCAAACATGCATGCCACAAGGAACCCTCAAAGATATACAATGATGAATCAATATATTACATGCTTCATCACCTTCCATTCCATGGACTACCCATTTAATGTTGAGAGCTAGACCTTGGAGATCAATATCTAGGAGGCCCAAACCCCTTGCTTCTTTAGGATGAAAAAAATATCCCAAGAAACTCTATGAAATACTTTTTTCCCTTAAATTTTATCCCAAAGGAACTATCTTCATAGCTTTTCTAGTTTACCATAGGTACCATTAGAAGGAGCCCAATAATAAGAATAGTAAATATGTCTCGCTGTCAAAACCTTGGAGAAAATTTGAAACTTACCTACCAAAGACGAAGGTTTAGTGATAAAAAAATAATTTTTTCTCAACTTTTTGAACCACATAGGACCACATCTCAGTAGGAGACACCTAAAAATCAAAGGAAATGCCAACGAACTTAAACTGAACCCATGGAAAAAGACACTAACATTGATATCCATCCATAAAAGGGGTTTGGGAGAAAGAGACTAGTCATAACATTGGATTTTTATCCAATGAATGGAAGATCCAGAGGCCAAACAAAAAAATGAAGACAATCCATAGCATTCTTAACCAAATCTTCCTCTTCTTAGAGAGTGAGGAAAGAGTCATCAACAAAGTGACCATTTAGCAACTAGTAGTTAGAATAAGGGAGAGAGATGCATTTCACTAAGTCTTTAGAGGCATAATTATTTAGAAAATAGATAAACCCTTCAACTTCTAACATGTAAAGTGAAAGGGTTAAATTACACCCTTGATTGATAGATCTATGAAGTTTAAAGTGATAAGAATAGGCTCCACTGATAGTAAAACACACCCCAACATCCTAGAAAATATATCAACAAACTATACAAACTTGAGACCAAAACTGAGAGGTTGGATTATGGCTAAGATAAAAGGCCTCTCAATGAAAAAATATGCCTTCTCATAATAAATATTAAAAACATTTCTTGTTGAATATAAACACAATCTCATTCGATGCCTTCCCCAACAACAATGACATTTTCTATGATGTATATGTGATATATAAATCTTGTTTGATCACTTTTGACAACTAAAGGAAGAATATGATTAGGTCTAAGATCTAGAACCTTAATAATTACCTTATACATGACATTAAGAAGAGTAATATGTCTACAATTAGTAATAAAATTAGATCACTAGCCTTGGGGATAAACTTGATGTTACCTTGGTTTATAAAATATCTGAGATAGTTCTTCGACACTACTTCAGAATAAACTTTGTAAATATTTGGACCCATAGTATCCCATAAGGTCTAGTAGAAATCACAATGGAAACCATTAATTCATAGAGATTTATTAGTATCCATGTACATAAATACATCTTTAATATTTTTTATCATTAAAATCCTCTCATAGGAAAACTGTTGTGCATTAGAAAATTTATGAGGGACATATTCAAGGCATTGGGAAAGAATAGATTCACATTTCGGAGAATTGGGTCGGGTAAAAAAAACCCCATTATAATGATGAACAAAAACTTAAAGAATGTCAGTGAGTTTGGTAAATCAAACATATCCCTTCTTGCCAGTTTTGATTCTATCAATTGCCCTTTTAGGATACAGAAGAGAAAATAATTCCTTGGTGACCATCTCTCCATTTTTCATGCAATACATTTGAGCTCAATGTTGAGCCCCTATGGCCTTGTGTGCCTCCTCAACTTATATCTTGTAACGCCAATAAGCTGCTTATATTTTTAAATGAATATTAAAATGAGAGGATCTAAGCCCCTAAGATACCCAAAGGTATTCATGGTTTGTAGCATTATAAATAATCTAAAAAAAATAGGTTTTATTACCATAAACATGAATAAATGTTGTGGTATGAGTAAGAGCATCTGTCTATCACTGTATCTAGTTATAATCCATATTATGAATATGTGACCAATAGTTATCTCATGCCTAAGGTGATCCATATTGAGATAGAAATGGGTTGTCGTAGGCCTCTCTTGAGGGGTAGACAACTCAATATTGAAGGATATAGGATGATGATATGACAACAATGTATCAGGGAGCATAAAAATCACCCTATCTCAAACATTTGCAAAAAAGAAGAGATTTTGAAGAATCTAATCCTTTCCTTGCCAAAAATTGGACCAAGTAAACAAAGGAGATGTCAAATCCTTCATTTGTTGGTTGTTGGAATCAAACACATTAGGTTTTTTTCACATATACAACCACGATTCCCATTTTCCATCACAATAATGCATAGGAAGATGACCATCTTTATCATTAGGATAATATACCATGTTAAAAACCCCTTAGAGTTTCTAATGAGCATCTAGAAACGAGTCTACCAAACATCTCCAAAGTGAAGCCCATTCCATAACATCATTAAAGGCATATAGATTTACCGTCCCAATGATGTGATTATCAAATTCAAATAGAGTCCAAAAAACATGATGAGTGGGATCAAACCTCCAGGGAACAATGTGTCGAGAAATCTCAAGAGCTAAAAGAGTGACAACCCCACCATAACCAAATCATGCATGATATTATTATAAATGG
Source organism: Torreya grandis (assembly GCA_037957365.1). NCBI lineage: Eukaryota > Viridiplantae > Streptophyta > Pinopsida > Cupressales > Taxaceae > Torreya > Torreya grandis. The sequence continues at coordinate 456,239 of JARHVA010005552.1, forward strand.
CCACAGTCCAAATTATTTGTGGTGTATTCTACAGGAAGAAGCCAAAGATATTTACTTATTGTAAACAAATAATTTTTCATATTACTAAAAAATTGACAACTAATCATGACTAAAAACTTATGCAATGGATTAGTAAGGCCCTGAACATTCCAACAATAGACTATCAATGGAAAGCATTAAGGTTCATATTATTTTCCTCTATGATATTTTCAAGAGAAGAAATTTTTTTAAAATAAAGTTTATGCTTGATAAAATCATCGATGTAAAAAGGCTACTGCTTATATGCCATATATTCCTCTTCGTGAGAAGGAGAGGGAATCCTAGATAACTAGAGGACCACTTGATGGTCAAGAATAATGTGATTTATTTCTTCTTATGATGAAGTCACCTAAGGAGGGTTTTGTAATAGTTTATTTTGGAGAGTTGAAGTCAGAGTATCAATAAAAGAAGCCACAATTTATGTTGTATGCATAAGTAGAGGTGAAGCCTTATTAGGAACATTAGATTTGCCAATTTTGGTTGAGGCATTAGGATCCATGACCAGGAATTAAGTAGAAGGCTGAGTCTTACCACTACTTCTCTCCAAATTATTATTTTTATTCATGATAGTGGTCTATCCATCAACATTACCATTCTAGGTTTTGACTTCAAGTCCATATTTTTCCTGAGGAGAAGAATGCACATGCATAATTAAGGGACACTCTGAGATCATGTGATCCTAGGATTGGCACCAAAAATATGTATTTTTTAAGTTGATAGAGAGAACCCTTTATGTGAATCAATCATTTCCAATTTGAATGTCAAAAAACTCCTTGAAATCCTAGGCTAGATCCACTTCCACATGAACCCTTTTTCGGGGATGGTCTTTGAAAAGTTTTGCATGTTCATGGCACATGAAGTACCCTATTGGTTTTATGATCTCATCAATAAAAACCTACAGGGGGAAGGCAAGTTAGGAAATTTTCAGCTTTGCTTTCTCCAAAACTTGAAATTCTCAAGTCCAATAAGAAAACACCACTAACGTGTTGGGTATGAACTAAGAGCCATGACTAACAATAGCTTTGTAGTGCTCTTGATTAGTGAATAAAAACAAGAAGAAAACCTTAGTAAGATTTTGGTTTCCTTCTAATTTAACATCATGACCTTGCCAATGGTTATGAACCTATTGTTTCAAGAGGCTCTCAGAGGGGACTCTTCCCGTAAAAGAAGCAATTAGAGTCTAGTTCTCAAAAAAATTACAAGATTTATCAAATTTAGACAAATCAACAACAACAAAGGGAAGGGGTATGTATGGGTTAGCATGAGTATCTCATGAAAAAAATTTGGAATGAACTTCCTCATTTGTTTATGTGACATGATCACTCTTCCTCTCACTGGCTTTCCCTATATCTAAAGATGCAAAGATAGTGGCGTCAAACATTAAAATAGAGGCACACCCTACCATCCTTTGATCAAATTCAACAATAGAAAAACATTAAAACTAAATATTGCCTAGATTTATGATAGATCAGTAGTATGGTTATAAAAAAGTAAAGGATCATCAATAAAAAGTGAAAAACCTTGTAAGACCTAAAAGCTTATCAATGTAAAGCGGAAAAAACAAGTGATCATCTCTTCATTTTGTAAAATTTTATTCAATTATTAAGAAAAAAGTGGTCTCCAACACTTTTCACTTTTTTGATTAACTTTTTCTTAACTGTAAAGAATTTGAAATCAATATTTTAAATATAAACATGATTATAAGGTCAAATTCTCTACCACAATCATTACAAATTTTTAAATTTAAATAAAATTAAGATTATTAAAACTAAAAATAAAATTTACTCTAATAATGATATTAATAATGTTGCCAAATCAATATAACAATTATCTAAAAATAATTTATCACTTAAATAAAACAATCATAAAAAAAATCCCAAAAAATCATTCAAAATTCACAAAATATTAAATTGAAATTTCTTTTAACTTCAACATAATTATTTTTCCTCTAATCCCATTACCTAAGACTTTTAATGTAAATCTATTTATTTATTATCATATAGATCTAAGAATTAATTCGAATAGATGGATTATCATTAAAGATAAAATGATATATCTCCTTGACAATGATGAATTTGAAGTAAAAGGAACAACAAAAAACATAAAAATCACAACAAATAAATTGATAATAAATTAGCCAAGTGATACATATGTATAATAAGACATAGGCACCAAGGGATTCTAGTGTAAGGTTCATATTCTTGAGGTATTATTGGTATGTTTGCTTCAATTAAGAGAAGTAGACCACCTCCAAATATTTTGTTTTTTTGTTTCAATGATAATAAGATTAGAAGACAAGTGATAGCTCATACTATGAATATTTATTTAAAAGACATTTATTAGAATAGTTGTTAATAGTTCAAGTTTTAATATTTTTTCTTACATTTTATAAAAATTAATTTAATCTTAAAATTATGAGATATATTAGTAAAGGTAAATAGATTATATACTTTATTTTTTATTAGTAAATATCCAAATATCTCTTGCATTTAATTTTTTTATTTGTATGTGACTTTATGATTTTAAAATACATTGTTTTTTACTTATTGTCCATAAGATACAATAATAACTATAGATATCTTGAAATTCCTTTTCTGTTATCTTCTTAAGCGATGACTTCAAAACATTACTTTAATTATGAATGAATGTGATAGTGTATAAACTTAATGTTTATAAAATATTCATATAAATAGAAGTCAAGTAATTCATTGATTTTAATATATGGCATTGACAATCTTCTTGACGTGAATGCATATTTTGTTTTTAATTGGTTCACGATTGTAAATTCACAATATCTTAGAGTTATATGTTGACTTTTCAGGTGGCATTACTTCCCCTAGGTTTAGAAGGTTCCCCCAAATAAAAAAATTCTTGTTACCATAAAAAAAAAGAGGTAAATATGTGACATTGCTTTCATAAAATAAAAATTATTATTGTATTTATTATTTTTATGTTTCAATTTTTTTTATTGATATAGTGTTTTATGTATTTAATATATATTGTATGTGGTTTATATGTAGACACCAAATTTTGATACAATATTCGTAATTAAAATATTATTATCATACTTTTATACATATACATCATTATTTTGAATTCATTTCTTATTGAGACATTTTAATTTATAGAAAGCATAACATAATTTTCTCTTATTCTTATTTAATATTAAACACCATTAAATACATCATTTATTTGTGTTAGGATGATTCCAAAAAATTTGATAGTTCTTTAGATCTTTATTTCAAGGGCTTTTTCACTGAAACTGATATCTAAACAATCCTATATTACCCAAACTACTACTGAAATATTTTGATATTAGTTTTATAAATCACGAGCCCCTTTAAAAAAAATTCAAGTGTTCATCATGTTTTCTTTTTCTTAGATTATGTTTAAACCTAAATTTGAAGGGTAGTTAAAAGCATTAAGAATATAGAAATAATTCTAACAAAATGGTAATAAAATAATTTATAGTAGGCCACTTAATAAAAACTGAGACAAATAATATTATAAATTTATACAACTAAGATTTTTAAAATAGTGAAGTACCACTATTGAAACATATTTAAATAAATAAAAAATAATGATACTTAGATGGGTTACTATCTATGGATAGATCTAGACTAAAAAAGGTGAAAAGTGTGTAAGATTAGTATTTTGGATCAATCATCATATTTTAAAAATTACACTTATGTGTTTGGGGACACTCTTTATATTTGTGCATTACTGTCATCGTTAATGTTTGACTGTAACACAATTTTCTAGTAAAGAAAAATGATTTGATTTGGGTGAGATCAAAAAAATTTATAGGTTTTATGTCACCTTTTTATGATGTAATCAAATTTTGGATATAGGTTGTATATATACACTAATTGATCATAAGCTAGTTCTTTACCCTTCTTCACCTTTGGAACGAGTTCATTGAAAAATGGGTTAGTGAGATCATAGTGTAGAGTTGTCCCAAAGACCCCTCTATCAATGGGCACTGACCACATATACAATACTCCAAGGAGGGACTTTGACTTATTTATGTATCCACTATGTGTTAGAATTAGTGTGCAGAAGGTTGTATATATGAAGATGCATGTAGTGATCTAACTTGTAATTTGACAAATATCACGCATGGCCTACTCTTTGAATTCTTCAAAAATTTAATATGACTACTCATATGCTTGATATGAAAATAGGGTAGAATAGAGTGTTTGTATAGTTTATTAATCTAGATTTGGTAGGTTTTTACTTGGTGTTTACTAGATGATGAATGAAAAACCTTAGATTTGTATTTATACCACACCTTTTAAAAATATCTCAATGTAAGATTCCATAATACAAATAAGCTAACCCAAAAGTTTCAAATCAATATCAATTTGGATGAATTTTGGTGACTAGACACATGATACAGATTGAGACACTAATGTTGATGGTATTATCCCTCTGTGGTTGTAGTGTCCATAAGGATAGAAAATAGGTATGAATCTTAAACTAATATTGAATGATGTTTATCATGTTTTAAGATTTTTATGTAGTAAAATAGACTCATGTCATTAGAATGATATGTATCAAACTTAGAGATATACATTTAGGTATAACAATATTCAAAATGTGGGATTTTCAATGGTAAATAGGTCTAAAACTGAAGGGTAGATCCCTAATTGACATTTTTCAAGTGTACAAGAATGAGATGCTATAAATATTTAGTTCTAGTATCTACATTTTCCTCCATTCTATATATTAATGCATAAGGATAAATAACTAGGTTAAAGGAAAGAAATTTATACCTAGATGTGTATAACCCACATTACCTCAAATGCTTAAGCTCACTTTGAGTGTTTTACTCATGTATGGATTATAAAAAGGACCATGATATAATATAAATCAACATTTATAATCTTAATTTGAAATAATTGAAAATAAAGAGGGTAAGGAAGGAGTACACCTTTATGTTGATACAACCATGTTGTCTCTTGATGATTTGAATTGGTAAAGATGCTAACATATGAAGCAATAAAACTATAAAAGGTTAATATCTCAACATTTGAGATTTGAATATGAATATTGGAAGGTATTATATCCCTAATTTGGGGCAAGGATGAGTTGTGACATGACCATTAAGATCATTATATCTGAATTGTACAACTAAAATGTGAATATATAAAATATGTTGAGGGTGAGTGATTTAATCAATTCATCCTATAATTATTGTTATATTGAATTATTTACTCACTCTAATCTATAAATTTGGTGAGGTTGAATAATTTAATCATTTTAACCTATAAAATGAACATATTGATGCAATAAAAAAGGCTCAATAACAAAACATTCTAGTGTAACCATTATGTTTTGATGAGTAGTATAATTGGTAAGTTTTACATTTTTGGTGAAATAACATGGAATATACACCTATAACATGTATGAGTTTTGTTGAGAGGTGTTGTCATTATTGTCAAGATATTTCTAGTAAGGATGTATGGTTAAGTGGTATGTAATAAATAAGTCATGTAATAAGAGATAATTTGAAGGTAACATATTGTCTCTCTATTGAGAGAGAATTTGAAGGCAACCTATTGATTCTTATGAGGTTGATGTCAAGGTTTAGTAGAAGGTAAGCATGTTTGAATACTAGTCCTTGAGCACAAGCATAGTAATATCATGATCATGTTTATAATGAACATGGAGAGGTATGTTTAGAGGTATGATATTGTCTAAGGACAATGAAAGGCATGTGAGAAAGGTGTATAAGTATCAAAGGAATGTTTCAAGGTCAGTTTTCAAGTCTCAAGTACTTGAGAATCCTAGTCATGGCATTGTATGAGCATGAGAGATAGTGTGTGAGCATGTAGGTTAGGTGGTTAGTTCTTGGATAGTGGTTGGAAGGTCTGTTTCAAGGCCTAATGCGACTTGTAGGTCAAAGGCAAGAAAATAAAGAGAGAGATGGTGGTCAAATGATGTATGAGTTTTATATTTAAAAATAATAATGAACATGAGAGAATTATCAATGGTGTTCTAGGTTTTCCCAGGTGTGTTGACCAAGTCTGAGATCAAAATTTGTCAAAAAAGGCATACAAAGTGTTTTGAGGTCTTTTGTGTGCATAGAATAAAGGGTTTTGAACTCAAGAAAAACTTTCAAGTTATCATTGGCACATGTAACCTCTACATGGGAACATAATATATTCATGGTATATGGGGAAGTATACTATATCAAATTTTCAAGCATTGGTTTTTGGAATGAAAGGCTAAGCTTTACGAATGATCATTAGGACCAGAAGATGGTTTAAACCCTAATAGTGAACTGATATGAAATATCTTGTTTGAAAGTGATAATAATGGATTTTTATGACTATTTAATCTATTGGATAATGTATTAAACTCTCCTTGACACTTCTAGGTGTGATTTGTTTGGCAGGTAAGTGAATATACCCTATAGGAATGGCCTTGTTTATTAGAGATTTATTGTAGTAGTCAGTGTTGAGTAAGTAAAAGTTATTAAATGGATGAATTTTTAAGATTAATACTTGCATATTATATCCATGGTGGTTTATTATTAGTTTCTATAACTCAGGTATGCTAAACCAGTCATACAAATTGACCTATCATTAACAGGTCTAATGGTGCAGATACTTAGAAAACTAGGCAGAAGACAGAAATTGATTAGGGATGTGTTATCATGGATTAAGGATGAATATAAGTGAATTAATACATTTTTAAATAAATTTAATAAATTCTCATGTTGGATATATGTTTTATAGGTCAATGGATATGATTAAAATGTTGCTCATAAGTTGACCTATCTAGTGAAGATGAGATAGTGAAAGTGCAAGTTCATAAGTTTGGTCTAAAAGATAAATATTGTAAATTTATCATGGTATATTTATATATTATAATTTAATTATTATATTATAATATAATTAACATTAATTATAATTCTTTGAAAGTGTCTACACAAGTGTTGAAGGTCATTATCATCATGACTATGTTTGAAGATAAACTGCCAGATCTGGGTAAGCAAGTTGAAGTAATGAGTCAGAGGCTCTTTGTGTTAAGATAAAGAATAAAATGAATATTATTTTATTATTTAAGACATGTATTACCTATACATTTTATTCAAAATCTTGGAATTTATTGAAATTTATTGAAATGGTAAAGCCAAAATTGGTTGACTGTTCAGGTTTGACTATGTATATTAAAAAATAAACATTATTCTGTAAGACCAATATTTGGCATTAAACCTTGTGATAGTTGTGATTTATAATGACATAAATATATAAAATAGTATATTAAATGGATCATATTTCATATAAATTATTCTTTTAATTGTTGAATATCAAGTTTACATAACTATGTTTTGAGGCTAATTGATAGTTCTGAATAGGCTACTTACAGAGAAGGGTTTGAGTACTTTTGCCCTAAGTTGTGAAGTATAAAATATATGGTGATGAAAATAATTTAATTTATATTTTAAATATATTATGTTTTTACATGGTTGTTTGTAAAAAATATTGTTTTATTTCAGTTGTTCAAAATAGACTTTCTGAGTATGCACAAGCCTAATATGAATAGTACTAATGGTGTGCTTCAAGTAATGGTTTGAGATAAAAAAAAGTGTCATGGACCAAATATGAGACTATCAAGGGTATATTTATAATTTATTATGATGTTTTAATATAATTTTACATTTTTTTTAAGTGTTCCAAGGAAAATAAAGTATAATGTGTTTTAGAACATACCTAACAGGATTAGGTCTCTATGAGACCTAAAGGTAAGATAAGGCATAATTGAGGTAGGTTAGACCTAAAGGGACTCAAATATTATTTTATACATGTTTATGAAATGTTATATTATCCATTTCATGTCCAAACTAATAAGGGTAAGGGTGTTTGGCTGATCAACAAGGATATGAACAAGAAAGACTTGTATAAATACTAAGCAATTTTAGGCCTCTTGGAGTGTGTAGAGATCAAGAAAATAATATAATACATTGGTGAGTATAATAAGATATTACAGACCATAAAAATGGTATATAGTATCAGTGATTAAAATTTTTCATAGGTTTTTTATTTGAGGATTAAGATCTTATGACCTAATCAAGTCAAAAAGAGGGCTACGTGAGCGAAGAAGGCTAGAGGCTAGTTTGAAAGGGATATAAATGTATGAATTACTAAGAAATTAGATAATAATATACTGTATAATAAATAATATATTATAAAGATGATAAAGTGTTTCATATGGGTGAGTTGGTCCTTAGTCATTGAGGGGGTTGGTGCCTCCTTCCAAGTAGGTGCTTGTTAAAATCTAAGTTGGTGCTTAACTAGTTAGGGTTGGTGCTCCATGTGAAGTGGGTGATTCACTAAATTTGATGTTTTTATTATATTATTTTAGTGTATTTTTATATATTATTGTGTTTTCATCTCCTTTATTTTTTCCCACACATATGTTGTGTAATCTCGTGTTCTTATGTTCCATGCTTATATAGTTTATTTCTTATGCATTGTTTGATTTACATGATTGAATTAATGTTCATAAATACTTAAGTGGAATTGAAAGAATTTTTTTTTATATTGATTCACCCCTACCACACTCTCATTCATTTTTATTCGAAAATTTGGTATCAGATCTTGGTCTTTTAAAGCAGGTCCAAAAACCTAAAGGAGATCGTAGAAGAAAGGATGGATAGTCAACAAGCTCAATGTGGTTTATCTAATAGTAAGGATATGTTATTAAATGGATATAATTATGTATTTTATAATGTTAAAATGAAGATATATTTTATTTCTCAAGGTCATGATAACTGACAGTCAGTTTTGGATGTCTATAGTGCTCATCCTATTCCACCAACTGATTCAATAGATAAGAAAACTAGTGAAAATAACTCCAAGGCAATGAATGGAATTTTTTGTGGTCTATCAGAGGTAGATATTGTGAAGGTAATTCACTATGAATCAACTAAAGATATATGGGACAAATTGAAGACTATATATGAAGGAGACACCAAGGTGAGGATAGCCAAGTTATAAACCCATCAAAGATAGTTTGAAAGCTTGAAGATGAATGAAGATGAAACCATTGCATCTTACCTATTGGGAGTTGATGAAGTTATCAATGTTATTACAAGATTAGGATAAGAAGTGAAATAATCTACTATTGTTTAAAAATCATTGAGATCACTAACTCGTTAGTTTGACTCTAAGGTGTCGGTATTAGAGGAGATGCAAGATTTGGACAAGCTAGAGATGGATGGGCTTTATGGCATCTTGAATACCTATAAACTAAGAACAAATGAAGGAAGACATCCCAAAAAGGAATAATCTTTAAAATTTGAGAAGAAATCAAAATTCAAGAAGGTCAATTCGGAGGAATGTTTAGATATTAATGATGATCAATTAATAGCCATGTTTGCAAGGAAATTAAGGTTTGGCTCGAGTATGTACGAGGCTAAGTTTCCCTTCAAAAGTTTCAACTATGGGAATATTTGTCACTTTTCATCTAAATGTCCTAACAAGGGTAAGAATGAGCATAAATAATATGATGAAAATCATGGAGATCACAATAAGGCCTAAAATACTAACAAAAACAAGGATTTTATGAATTATGAAGGTAAGAAAGGAACTTTACAGAACAAGAGGATATTTTATATTAAATAAAATAATTCTTTTGATGTAAGTGACTCAAGTGCATCTGATAGTGATGATGATAGTAACAAACCTAAACATGACAATAATGAAACCTTATTCATGGCCATATAATCAGACAATGAGGGTTGCTCAAAGAGGAAATGACTTATGGTTAATATAAAATCAGATGAAGGAACCTTAAGTGAACTTTGAGGTAGATTTTGTAAGTTCCCTAGAGGATTTGAATTTTCAAAGGAGAAATAATCACAAAATGAGATCATAATTTAAGGACTATGAGGACCAGATCGGAATGTTTGAGGAAAGGTTGAGTAACACTTCCATGGAGTATGATGAGATCATTAATCAAGTTGAGGCAAATATGGAGGTAGTTAATCAAATCCTAAATGTTAAAGAGGGATAATATATCAAGTATAAAACTGAAGTAGAATACATAAAATTTGTGTTGGATCAAACATCTAGAAAGGTGAAAACTTTGTGAAGTTTGAAAAGAGCACTGAGGCTCTAGATGATATCTTGGGTATTCAAAAATTTGCAAGTGACAAGATAGGGCTTAGTTACAAAAAAGATCAAAAGATGGCAACGCAAGTCAAAGAGAAGGTTATTGAAGACAAGAAGTTCAATGTGAAAAATTCTATCAAATAACTCAATGATATAAAGTATGCCAATGCATTCAATGGTTATTGTTTTATGTGTATTTAGTTTGGTCATAGAGCAAGAAAATGTAGAAGACCTTCCAAGAATGTGTATTAATGGGACTATGGAAGGAGTCATAGTTAACAACAATTAATAGGTATGTACAAGGTGGTTTACTATAGTTATCATAATATAGGAAATATTAAATATTTTGTCCCAATAGAGGTAGAAGGTCATCAAATCAAAACATGAGGTTTAAAGTTCCTAGAATGAAATAAAGAAGACAAATAATTTGTATGGAAACCAAAGATAGAAAATATAATTCATGATCATTACACAAGCTCAAGTGGACTCTTTGATATGATAAAACATGCTTCAGATGTGAAATCAAGTTAGGAATGCCTAATATCAACCCACATTGATGATCAAATGGTTGTTGAAGAGATAAAGCCTATAATGCCAATTAAGTCCAAAAGGATATTGAAGGACATTCAGTCATGTGAAAGCATGAATATCTAGGAATCTCATGAATTTTTGATGTTTTAGTTATCTATGGAAAGGGGTGGCTTTAGTAGGATTCATGAATACATTCTTATATTATAAATAGCATGGTGGATGATTTAATTGAAGTGGAGTTGTTCAAGTTGATGACTAAGCTTGATATATGCTAAGATGAGGGCTTGTGTTCTGAGTTCATCTGAAGGAGGTATGCATGAAGTAAGGTGGAACATGTTCTTGTGTTGCTTCATAACTTGTGTTACAATAAGGTGTGATTCTAGATGGTAGTTTGTTGAAGACCCTTTGTCATTAATGTCCAAGGGGGATAAATTTCAAGAATGAATTTTGATTAGATTGGGGGAGATGAGAGTGATCAGTTTGAATAATATTTTCCCATCAATGACAAAGGGGGCATTTGTTGAGAAGCATTATCATTGATGTCAAGGTCAAGGTTTATGTTATTTATTCCAAGATACATCTAGTAAAGATGCATGGTGAAGTGGTATATGACAAGGAATCCATGTGACAATAAATAATTTGAAGACAACCTATTATCTATCTATTGATAGAGAATTTGAAGGCAAACTATTGATTCTTCTGAGGTTGATGTCAAGGCTCCATACAAGATAATCATGTTTAAATATCAATCCTTGAGCATGAGGTTATTAATAAGCCTAGTCATAAAAATTGTATTCATATGATGAGTATGTGCATAATCAACATGGAGAGGTATGTACTAAGGTATGATGTTGTCTAAGGATAGTGAAAGGCATGTGAGCAAGGTGTAGAAGTATTAAATAATGTTTAAGGGTCACTTTTCAAACTTCACATAATTGAGAAGCCTAGTCATAACATTGTTTGATAATGATAGATGTTTTTTGATCATGTAGTCAAGGTGGAGAGTGTTTGGACAGTGGTTAGAAGGTCTATTTTAAGGCCTAATGTGACTTGTAAGTTGAATCCAAGAAAGCAAAGAGAGATATGGTGGCCAAATGAGGTATGAGTTTTAGATTTCAAAATAAGAATGAGAATGAGAACATTTTTAGTGGTGTGGTAGGTTGTCCTAGGTGTGTTGACCAAGTCTGAGGTTAAAGTTTACAAGAAAAGGCATAAAAAGTGTTTTGAGGTCTCTCGTGTGCATAAAATAAAGGGTTCTCAATTTAAGAGGAACATTCAAGTTATCATTGGCATGTGTAACCTATTCATGAGAACCTAATATATTCATGGCATATTTGGAAGGGTCCTAGAACAAATTTTCAAGCATTGGTTTTTGGAATGAAGGGCTAATATTTATGAATGATTGTTAATATTGGAAGATGATTTAAACCCTCAAAGAACCCTAATAGTTACCCGCTATGAAAAATATTGTTATAAATAGAAAAAAATGGATTTTTATGAATATTTAATCTATTTTATCATGTATTCAGATCTATTAGGCACCTTTAGGTGTGATTGGTTTGTCAAGTAAGTGAATGGACCCTACAAGAGAGGCCTTATTTATTAGAGATTTTATACTTTAGTCAATGTTAACTGAGTCAAATTTGTTAAATGGATGAAGATTTAATCTTAAAACTTGTATATTATGTCAATGGTGGTTTCTAATTATGTTATATCCCTTAGGTATGCTAAACTAGTCATATAAGTTGACCTCTCGCTAACAGGCCTTATGGTATAAAAAGTAAGAAAACTAGGTAGAAGTGAGAAGTTGATTAAGGATGTGTTATAATGGATTAGGAATGATTCCAAGTGCATGAATAAGTTTTTAAATCCCTGTAATATATTATCATGTTAGATATATGTTTTGGAGGTTAGTGGATATGATGAAAATGTTGCTCATAAGTTGACATGTCTAGTGATGGTGAATGTTCATGAGATTGGGCTGCAAGACCAATATTATTAATTAAAAATGGTATATTTATATATTTGATTTTAATAATGATATAATAAGATAATTAACATTAATCATAAGTATCTAACAGTATTTACACATGTTTAAGGTCATTAATATCATGACTATGTTTGAAGATAAACTGATAGTTTGGGTAAGCAAGTTATAGTGATGAGTTGGAGGAACTTTGCCCTTAGATGAATCATAAAATGAATATTATGTTTTTTTTTTAGGAAATAAATTTAATATTTATGACTTTCATAATATTTCAATTTAGTGAAAGTGACTGAAATGGTAAAGCCAAAATGGGTTGACTGGTTCAGGTTTGACTATGTATACTGAAGATAAAAGAGTGGTCTGTAAGAACAATATTTAGCATTAAACCTTGTGATATTTGTTCTTGAGATTTATATATAGATTTAAAATAATATCTTAAATGAGTCAAATTTCATATAAAGTATTTTTTTAAATGCTGAAAATCAATTTTGCATAATTGTGTTTTGAGGCTAGTTGATAGTTCTAAGTAAACTACTTGCAGAGAAGGGTTTGAGTACTTTTGCCTTGAATTATGAAGTATAAAATATATGGAAATCATAATAAGGTAATTTATATTTTTTATAATTATTTTTTTCCATGGTTATTTTGAAAAATTATTTTTTTACTTTAGTTGTTCAAAATTGACTTTTTGAGTATGCACAGGCCTAATATGAACAATACTAATGGTGTGCTTCAAGTAGTGGTTTGAGATAAAAAAGTGTCATGGAAAAAATATGAGCCTAGAATGGGTATATTTTAATGGAATATACTATTTTCCTATCATGTGAAGTTTTTGGAAGTGTTCCGAAGAAGACAAAGTATAATGTGTCTTAGAACACACCTAATGGGATTAGGTCTCTATGAGACCTAAAGGTAAGATAAGGCCTAATTGAGGTAGGTTGGACCTAAAGGGACTCAAGTAAATTTTAATACATGTCTATGAGATTTACTATGATCTATTTCATGGAAAAAATAATAAGGGTATGTTTTTTTGTCTGACCAAGAAGGATATGAACAAGAAAGACTTGTATAAATACTAGGCAAATTTAGGTCTATTGGAATGTGTAGAGATCAAGTGAATAAGATAACACATTGGTGAGTGGAAAAATATATTATACACTATAATAATATCGTAAAATATGAATTATGAATCTTTTATATAGTTTTTGTATATGAGGATCAAGGTCCTATGACCTAATCAAGTCAAGAAGAGGGCTAGTTGAGCGAAGAAGGCTAGATGACAATTTGAGGGGGATAGAAGTGTGTGAAGAGTTGAGAAAGGAGATCATATTATATTTTATAAAATATAAAGTATTATTAATTTGAACTAGTGTTTTATGTGGATGATTTGATGCTGAGTCATCTAGGGGATTGGTGCCTCCTTGCAAGTGAGTTTTTGTTAAAGCCTAGCTAAGTTGGTGCTTAGATATTTGGGGTTGGTACTCCATGTGAAGTGGGTTATTAAATAAATTTTATCTTTTTATTATATTAATTTATTTTGTTTATATATATCAATGGGTTTTCAACCCCTTCAGTGTTTTCCACACATATGTTGTGTTATCTTGTTTTATGTTATGTGCTTGTATAGTTGATTGCTTATGCATTATTTGATTTAAATGATTGAATTAATGTTCATGAATGATTAGTTGGAATTATATGAAATTTTTTGAATACTTATTCAGCCCCCTCTTAGTCATTTTAATTCCAACAAGTTGGAGTATATATGCCATAAATATGAAAAAAAAATATTGTTTCAAATCTATGCAAAATCAATGCAACATATATGATTTTATCCCAAGTGTATATCTGAATTGTGGAACTAAACTAGAGATTATGTAAATGTGGAGGTCATGTTTTTATGACATTCCCTCACTGAACTATATACACATTGAGAAGTGTATAAGTGTTGAGGTCATTTTTTAATGAAATACACCCATTAAAGTCTATAAATGTTGTGAATTTAATACATAAGTGTGGAGGCCATGATTTAATGAAATGAACCCAATAAATTTTGGAAATGTTGTGAATGTGTATAAGTGTGGAGGTCATGTTTTAATGACATTACCCCACTAAAATCTATAAACTATGAAAATTTGGAGGACATGTTTCGATTACATGCCCCCATTGATATGCCACCCTTTTAAGGTCAGAGAATTATAATATGGAAGGTACCGTACCTAAAAATGGTAAGGTAGATATATAGTATTTATATGAATCATGTAATATTTAGGGATAACAGGTCCAAGTAGATATATCAATTATATCACAATATTTGATCACATCAAGCCATGAAGATGCATGATATGGATCATGACAATGTTTAGAGAGTAATAGTAAAATCTCAACAAATAGTAAAACACACACACAAAAAAACTTAACTTAATATAAAGGAATGGCCAAAATATACTTCATACAAGGGGCATGTTCAAAATTTTTAACAATCAAAAGGGATAACATATTTTAGTTTCTAATCAACATAAGATGATATATTCAAATTTACAATCAATATACATTTGAAATATTCAAATTTATAATAAACATACAATGGCACATGGGTGAACATATAATGAATATTTTCAAATGTTAGACAAGAAATAAAATAACAAGCAATGTAACAGACTCAAGGAAGTCAAAAATATAGGAGGCATAAAGACTAACATAAGCGTATTATGTTAATCCTTACATATATGTATTAGAAAATAATTATAGGTAGTATGTAATATAAAATACATTATGAAAGACACAAGCATGGAGATATACATGCATAATAATTAACATATAATATCAAACATGATATTGTAGAAATGGTCATAAAGGATATTTAACATGTATCGATCATGATCAAAGAAGCAGATGCCCCCAACATACTATGATGTGATTAGATGAAAGATACAACATCCATATGGAAATACATAGATCATGTATCTGGGTAGGCTTGTATCACACTCAAAATATGCATGAAATATGTGTATGTAGTAATGAAATGATATGATATATACTAACTCAAATTAAACAATGTATATTCCAAGGAGCTAATAAATTTTGGGAATGCTTAATATTATTATATTTTTGAATTATTTGAATGTTTTTTTTTATTAAGTTATTTGAATATTTTTGTATTTTCATGAATATTTGACTTTTTTGTATTTTTATAATATTTGAATTGAAATTTTTTTCCTATGATCCCATCTGAGGGATGATCATAGGTAGCTCCAATTTTAGAATATGTTATATGAATCATGTGGTATTATGAAGGAACATGTAAAAGAGTCATGTACCTATGTATAGGATCTATGGTGTCTTGGGTATGTTTAACAAGAATCTATGGTCAACAAGAAACACTATAAGAAGTAGGGGTTCATGGAACCCATTGAGTGATCTGTGGTTTATTTTGAGTAGCTATAATTAAATTATGATTAGTTTTTCTAGGTAACTAAGTATGGTATGTAGGTGTACATGAAGATTCCATGGAATCCATTGTGTGTCCATAGTGTAAATTCCTCTCGAGTATGGGCCACCTAGGAAATGGGATTCTCTATTACTTACCATTTCATGGATGATCAAAATTAGTAAGTTTAATAATTATCTATCTTGGAATAAAATTATCTTATTCAATTAGATGTTCATATGGAATTTTAGGAACTATGACTACCCTATTGGTATTAATATATTTATTAAAACCATGCATGGAGTCTATGTATCCAAGGTTTTCCTAATAACATATCAAATAATAATGTATTTGGTATAATAAAAAAAAGTAGTAACCAAATATGCTTGACTAGCTTGCAAAGGTAAATTAATCTCACCAATTACATGTTGTGATGTCCTGTCAAATGCTTTGACCATTTTGGTCAAAGGGTATAAATCGTCATGTCTATATCCCAAATTTTTAAGTAGTGTCATGGTACTTACATTCTCACTATCACCATTATCGATCATAACACTATTTATAGGCTAGTGGGCAAGGTAAGCTTAGATATATAATGAATGAAAATATGGGTCATCATCCACTATTTCATCATCATCAAATGTAATAAAAGGTATTTTTACCATAGTAGATATTATGCATATAAAATTACCAATAATCCCATCTAATTAGTGCCCATAATGTGATGGATTATGATATGCATTCTATGCCATTTGTACTTTTAAATCTTTCTTAGAATGATCTTGTAAAATATTGTTAAATATCTTATGATTCTAGTGATCACTATATTATGAACCTAAATTCTTTGGAGGGTCATCAAATTAAATATTTTCATAATCAATAATGTCTTGTAGCTTATGCTTCAAGGTATAACATCTATTCATAGATTTACTATGGCCTTGGTGATAGTAATAATATGAATTGGAATCATATATTTTGGGTAAAGTTCAATTCATATCAACCTCTATGAGAGGAGGGAGAGATATGAGATGACATTCCACAATATTCTCAAGAAAATAAACTAGAGAATCAATTAATTGTGTAAATTACCTCTTAGGTGCATTAGATAAGATTATTTGATTAGGTTTTTATGATTTTAAATTCATTGTTATGGTTAGTTCCTTTTTAATTTTTTTACATTTTACCTTGTAACTTGGTTTGATATGAAACATGGTATTAGATATAGTTGGTGTGTTTTCTACATAAATATATTTATTTAGGAAATAAGTTTCATTTCATGGTCTCAAACAATATGCATAAGTCATAAAAATATTTAAACTTTTTGAAAACAATGGACTCATGTAATAGGGTAATCAAGATTTGCTTCAAGATATCTTTAGGTTATTTATCGACCATTGGATTTCTCATTTTGGCCAACATTATTTTATATCTCAAAACATATTCATTGATATGTTCATTGGTGTCTTGTTTTATCCTTGAAATTTGAGAATATGCCATATTTTTAGTGATGTTTATAGATAAATGTGGTAGGAAATGATCTGATATATGTTTGAATTATTTTACTAATTGAAGTGGTAAATCATAAAACCTTGTCTCCTTGGA
The DNA here is from genome assembly GCA_037957365.1 of Torreya grandis. Classification (NCBI taxonomy): domain Eukaryota; kingdom Viridiplantae; phylum Streptophyta; class Pinopsida; order Cupressales; family Taxaceae; genus Torreya; species Torreya grandis. Next base: position 473,949 of record JARHVA010005552.1, read on the forward strand.
AACAATTTGGTCAAAATTTTATCATTTGAGCCATAATAAATGCATGACTTATATAAAGATAAGATATGTTGCTTACGATCACCATTAACATCATATAATATGAACTTGGATCAAAACAAAAAGTTGGTAAAGGGTGAAAATATATTTCAGGTGTAAGAGGATTATGTAACACATCTTGTGAATCAATAACATAAGGTAACTTCATACAATTTTGCTTATTGTTAGTAACCTTAGCTTGAAATTTGTTTATAGTTTTTATGCGATCTTACAAATTTTGAGCACCAAGGTTTTAAGTTTGATAAGTCACTAAAGGGGATGTACCAATGGTTTTAGTTCATATAGCCATTTAAACTATTAATTGGGTTGAAATGATAATAGTTCACATGGATGATGTAGTAATAGTAGTAGTTGTTTCAAGGAAAAATGATGTAAATACATAATTTATGACCCCATTGGATGTATGAAGTGATTGTTTTCTTAAGGGGAGGGACACAATAATATGGGGATGTCCCATAGCTCTAATAGCTTGATTAATAGATACACTTAGTTGGTCCCTTATGCATTTTTATATTTTAATTTAAAAAATGGTTTTGAGGATCTCATCAATATCTTTAGGGTTTTGATGGATATGATCTAAAAACATATCAATAAATTATACTTACTCTTGGTTTATTTTTTCATGTTCATTATGTCTATTAGGTTTATTGTTTTCATGATCAGAATCATCTTCTATGACAACACTTCACCATTTTGTTGAATTTCATTAGGAATAAGATTTTATACTTCATTGGTTTTATTAACATTGTGTGAAGAATGGGGAAGCTCCAATTATTAAATAGATACATTATATACACAATATTTTAAAACTTTATCAATTATTCATGCTTTCTATCTTGCATGAACCCATCGAGTCTCAACCTCTTTGAGTGCATGTCTTAAATGGTACATAGGGAAAGGGGTGGGTAGACCATTGGTGCTTCTTAATATCATTGTTACCTATAACACCACTTAAAATCAACATAAGTCTCTCTAATACATTTTATTAAGATTTGACACCTCCCTTACACACTCCTCCAAGGATTCACCACCTCAAATATCCCCTACCTAATCCAAAACCCACTTTTAACATCTTATGAACATAGTCAAATGGGCTGACCCTATTTTGTAAAATAAGAATGTTATGGAACTAAGTCATCCCAACTAACTTAGTCCATAACCTAACTGTTGTACTACTTAAATAACTGGATCAACTAGGCCAACTGTGTTGGCTAAAACTTTATAAGGGTTTAAGGTTGAATCTAGCTATATAAACACATCATTGAGCACATTTTAGAGATAAATAGAGATAATTATTCATTTGCACTTTTTTATAATTTGCTCTTCCACCATTATACTTGAGGATTCATTAATTAGGGTTTACTCTTGGAGAGAAGAATCTTGTATTGTGGAAATATCTTGGATGCATAGGAGAAGTCTTATATCCATGAACTACAATAACCTCTTACAGAGAAACATTATCCAAGGGAGAGATTAAGCCTCAACGAGTTCATCTTCAAGGTAAGTATTCCTAATCTTACTCCTCTACTTTAGTAGATAGAATTTTAGAAGTAATGTATTTTGAATCTATTTCTCTCTCTATGTTTATGATTATCTCTACATTAAATTGAGTAGAGTTCTTATTTTCATCTTTACTTTTATGTTTAGTATCCCCCATTTATGCCAAAATATTTGGTGAGAACTAGATTAGATTTACTTTACTTTTTTATTTACTATTGTTAGAAACCATAGGACCTAGCTAGGGTTATTATGTGGTATTTCTTGACTATAGGATTTGGAACCCTCTCTAGTGATATTGTGTGGTAAGAGACCCCTTATTTAGGTCTATTGATCCATATTGGTCATGACCCAAATAAAATGTACTAAAAAGTGGAAGGCTCGTTTGATTTATCTTCTCCAAGATAGGATTGATTTTTAGATCAGGTTCGCATTCCCTTGTATACATTCTAGTGAACTCGATGTGAATTTACGCCTTATAGGTTTTATATTATGTTTTAATTTATTATCATTTATTATTTATTTTATTTTTACATCAATTAATCAAATCTATCAACTTAGTATACCATTATACGTGCAGGTTTAACATAGTCGATTTGGTCAACTCTATTATGCTTTGTTTAGGTCATCCTCAATTGTAAGTAACTAGATTGATCCACTTGACTTAGTTTGATTCTTCACATATAGGTTTTCAAAATGAATAGATCTAGTTGAATCTATTAGCAGGTTAAAAAAAATCTTCATCTCAATGTCATACTATAAAAATAGCTAATTTGACATCATTAAAATCATTAGGTTTAGTCTCACTAGCTCAGTCATTTATTTCCTTTATTTTAGTCTTATTTTTAACAGTTTTTAATCTATAAAATTGTAACCCTATAGTAAACTAAGTTGACTAGATAGACATATTTTTATAGTTCTTATTTCCCTAGGGACTCAATCAAATCATGTGACTGCATTTCTTTGGATGTTTATTCAATAGAAATAATTGACACCATCAATTTTTTATATATTATTTGCATACTTGATTGACCTAATCAACCCTATACTCTTCAAGGAAAATGTTTAACTCATGTTAATAGTAACTAACTCGTATTTCATTTTACTACTTACCTAGAGTAGCATACATAGACTAAATATGAAAGTTTAATTTATTGATTTAGTCACATTACTTTTTATTTTACTCACACACTTCTAAACCATATAATATCAAAAAGATTAAAAAATTCTACCCAAGGTTTACCTACTTGGATTTCATCACCAATTGGGAAGCTGACTTATTTTTATTGTTGAGTATAAATACATGGTTGATTGTATATATTGGCAAAACACATGACACCCTTATTACTATAGTATTATGAAATGAGGGGGTAGGCCCCAATACCAAACTATTACCATCACTAATAGAGATCCCTATTAGCCTTAACAACCCAAAACCATCTTTAGTTTACCTTTCTTGTTCCTTTTTAAAGTGAAGCACTCTATCATATTTATTTATAAAATTATAATTTGAAACATTCAATAATGACCACATAAAATAGCATTTTTAATTTTTGGTGCTTACTCTTTGATAATTGTATATTGTATTACAAAACTTGTATTGGCCAGTGTTGGTACAAGGTTTATGCTATGTGCTGCAACTAGGTTGACTAAGTCAACCTAGTTGCCTATGTGTTTATTTTATTTTATTGTTAAATAACATTAGATCATCCAAAGTCATAACTTTCACAACCTATCTTTACTCTCAAACCATAGTTGACCTAGTTGATTGTGTCTCTCACATTTTCCCGTTATACAAGACAATGATCTTGTCTGATCCAATCTCTCACATGTTATTCATTTTTACATTCTACATAACACAGTTATTTTGTCTGACCCAGTCTCTCATAGGTTGGTCTCTAGTGATTCCCCATATAACACAATCAACTCAATCAACCGGGTCCTTTCCTAGATTATTTTGTTGGTATTTTTTCCAAAATCATTGACCCTAGTCGACACCATACCACTTGAATGATTTAGTTATTTATAATGAAATCTTGCTTAGTTGATCCAGTTATGTATCTATCAAAATTTACTCCTATATTTCACCTTTTATCTTTGGTCTTAGATCCTCAATCCAAGCATCATGAAATACCCTATTATATTCTTTTTGGACAAATTTAATCCATTTAGATGATATATGTGGTATTATTTCCTTGTTACCTTTTTTACCCAAGAAGATACTCACTCTTGGTGTACCTTATCTCACCCTTCATATTTGGAATAAAATATGGTTCAAATGACCCCAACTAATGATATTCAAGGATCATATCCATTTCAAACTTCTCAAGACAATTATCTCTCAAAATTACCTTATTATGTTATATAGATAATTGACACAAGTTTAACCAACAACCCTATAGGGAATATTGTAAACATCAATAACCCACCACCTAATAATCCTCAAACCAATAAACCCTAGCCTAATACCAATATAAGGAATGTTCATCATACCAATCCTAACAATCCACCTTTAAATTATAATAATCTCAATCCACCAATTGACACCACTCAAATTCTTACACAAATAATTCAATAAATGAATATTATGCAAAAATATAATACTTCTCAAATGATGCAAATCCAACCTAATTTATTAAACATGGATAATCAACCTTGTATTCTCTTACCTCAAAATAACCAAAATTTTATTTTTGCCTCTTAGAGATGCCATAGGGAATATCATTCCCCAACCCCTTATTCACAACAAAATGCTCCAAAAAATGAAAAATGAACATCTATCTACTTGCATTATTTATATTTATATTGGAAATATATCTCTAACTATTAAATATGATGGGACTAAAGATCCTACATCTTTACTTAAAACATTTGGTAATCTTTACAAATAATGGATTCAAACAAACACCTTTTATAACACTAAAATTCTAGTAAAACCATTCATAGGAGATGTATTAGAATGGTATAATCAACTCCCTAAACATTCCATATGGAAACTCTATGATTTAGTCAACCCTCTATTAAAATAATTTTAATAAAATGATCTTTTTAAAAAATGTCTTAGTCATTTTATCAATGCTAAGCAATCCCCTTTTGAATCATCTCATGATTTCATTAAATGATGGAAATCCTTGGCTCATAAATCTAATCATAAAATGATTGATGATAACTTATTTAAACTCTTTATAACCACCTTAACACCTTCCCTTCAATATAGGGGCATATTTTTTTCTCCCCAAATTCTAAATGACAAGAATTTCTTATGAAACAATTTGAGACCAATCTTAAATAAATCGAGGGATATTTCCAAAATTCAAAAAAGCTAATGATTTAAAATGGATGGATTCATGCCAAATTATTTTTGATAACATTAAAAAATAATTGCTCCATCCTCCCACCCTTTAACCACCTTCAAACAACCATACATTAATCTTATATACATCTTATAACCCCATATTAGTTGGGATAATATTGGCCAAACAAGATGATTTGGTATAGAGTACGCTATATATTACATTAATTGAGGATTAATTGACTAAAATAAATTTTATACCAAAGTAAAACATGATTGCCTTGTTATTTACTTAACAACTCAAAATCCTTATCACTACATGCTCTATCGAATCAATTATGTCATTGTTCACTATGATACATTTCATAATTTCTTCTCCAAAGCATTCTTACCTAGATATATAATTGGAAAATAGATGGTAATTTTTATGGAATTTCACATTAGAATTATTACAACAAAAAAATCAAAGGACAAGGCATATCCAACCAACTTGCGGTGGCAACTTTCTAATCATAAATCACCTTAAAGATAATCTCCTTGATCATAGAATTATTTATATTGAAGTTCATAATCAATCTATCTCTATTAAATATTATTATCTTACTTTCACTATTTATTTAGAAGAAAATAATTAAGAAGATACCAATATCACTCCTGATAGTACTAAATCCAAAGTGGTCATCGAATAAATCCTTGAAGTTACTATTTATTTGCATGATGACACTCTGACCCTCCACTTTGATGGTGTCAAATGCCTCTAAGGAGCTGGGGTAGGATGTATTCTAAAAAATCCACAAGGTAAGATCATAACGTTGTAATTTTGATTAAGTTTTGATGTCACTAATAACATGGTTGAATATGAAGCTCTAATATTAGGCATGAAAGCAACATTTGACTTAGATATCCAATATCTACATACTTTACATGAATCAAAAGTTGTATGCTTCTAAGTTAATGGTGATTATCAACGTAAAAGTGAAAATATAATCGCATCTTATAAAATAGAAACCACATTCACTAAATTAATTAATTATTTTACTATTTAAACAATTCCAAGATATCCAAATTTCATAGTTAATTCTCTTGCCTCCTCAACATCTCTATTTCACCCTCATCAAGTACTCAATGTCCCCAGTTTGTTATCCAAATAATAAAATCACATTCTTCTATCAAACCAAATGGTTCACTCATTTGTCATATCGAGGTTATCACTATTCGACAAACCCATGCTAAAAAAACATAATATATTTCCCTAAACATGAAACCCACCCTACTGACATAGATTATTTTGAAAATATGAGAATACATAAATAAGAATTTCAATATGTCTTTCGATAAAACACTCTTTACTACCATAATGCATAATTTACCCTACTCCATTGTGTAAATCAATAATAGGTTCCTGCTCTCCTTGAACAAGCACATAAGGGAATTTTTGGTGGTCAATATAATAGAGATGCTATAGCTAGTAAATGCTTATGTATGGTTAATTTTAGCATACTTTATAAAAATATGCTATTAATTTTGATAAAAAGTGTAATCCTTATCAACTTCATGATTATCCAATCCACTCACCCATAGCTAATCTCTAAACACTAGAGTCTACTTGGCCATTATTTATGTGGGGATTATATCTCATTGTTAAATTAGCTCAATCACAAGATGGCCATTCAATCACAAGATGACCATGTCTGTATGATTATCTATACTAAATATTTTACCAAATGGGTAGAAGCCATGCCTCCTGTCAATGTCATCAGAACCACTATTCCTAAATTTATCCTTAACCAAATCATCTATTATTTTTTGAGTTCCCCATATTATCATCTCTAATAATGGTGGAAATTTTATAAATGTGGTCATGAAATAGTTATTTGATAAATTTAAAATTTTTCATAAATTTTCCAAACCTTACCATCCATAATGTAATGACCAAGAAGAGACCACTAAAAAATTCAAAAAAAATTTACAAAATATCATTTGAGAAAATCATATTGATTGGAACCTTCATTTATATCCCATACTTTAGGCCTACCATACTATTATACGTATTATCACTAGGGTAACAACATTCTCAATAATATATGGTTTTGAGTCAATCTTACCATTAGAATTCAAAATCCCATATTTATGTATATCTCTTAATGGTATCATTTTCAATGAATAATTATTTTAAGATCATCTTTTTACCATAGAATTTCTTGATGAACATTGTTTGGCCACCTTTTAACATAAATGTCAATATAAGGCTCGCATTTTCAAACAACATAATTTTTTTTCAAAGTCTACGCATTTAATATTGGTTATGTAGTCCTCAAATTAGACTACATACATGACAAAAAAGTAAAATATGCCCAAAAATGGTGGTGACCTTACTTAGTAAAAGACATTCTTGGTCCTAGTACTTACCATCTACAAAATAATAAGGGCCATGTTTTCAAATAACCCACCAATGCACAATTTTTGAATAAATATTTTTCTTAAGTATATCCCTTATTTTCATAATTCTATATGTTGTCCCAATAACACTTATTTCAGGACTTATCCAATGATCTCTCCCTTGTAGTAGTCTATCTTATACAAAAACCTTAGTCCCCTCCTTTGGTCCTTTAGTTTCAATTTTTCTTGTGAGTTGCATTTTAATACAATGGATAGGACCCAACTTTTATCATGAATAAATTTTTCTTTCATACATCAAATTTTTATGATTTTTCTCTTTTGAACATAACTTTATTATTTTACAAACCTTTTTCATTTTATTCTTTTTTTTGTGAGTTTTAATGTAAGAACATGGATAGGACTAGACATTCCTCACAAATACCATTTTTCACTTATTTTCATAGACTTGGGCTTTTATTTTGTGAGTTGTAGTGTAAGACCATGGATAGGATCAGGCTCTCATCATAAAATTTACATATACTTTCCATAAAAAATTCCAAATTGAGTGTTTTTTTTTAAATTTTAATAAATGGTTACAAGTTTATTATTCCATACTCTAATCCTCATTTTTTGTTTCTTTTGTGGTTAAAACTTGCATAACAAACTATTCTAGCATGTTTCCCTACACTTACATTCTTATGATAAAAAATTATACTTACCTTTCATTATATCCCTTTCACATTGTCACATTTGTTATGATTTGAGGGAATTAAAGGTATAATGGGGTTTGGTAGGATAGTAGATTGAGATAGGAGAATTTAAAATTATCTAGTGCTACCTACTTTCTCACTGTAAGTACCCAATATATGTAGTATGTTGATAGCTCTGTAAGGGGTCCTGAGGAATGGTGAACATGTTGTGGGAAGGTAGGTTTTTTTAAGGTGAACATGTTATGGGAAGGTAGGTTTATTTTACTTTTCATGCTAGTAGCCTTCATGGAATGATATTACTATTGCTTTTGATAACACAAATATTTGTGAGGTTAGGAGAAGTTCTTTAGAATCCTTAATCTCAAAAATCATCTTGTTTTGAAAAACATAATTTCAATCTCTTGAATTTGATAAAGAGTTTATCTATCTTGATTTTTCTTACATCTCCCCCACCACCCATTTAATTCCCCCCTTGATAGGTAAGTTTGAATCTAAATCTATTTCCCCACTTCTATATTCCCTCTTTTTCACATCTTAAAACATGTTAGCACTACATTGTTTTAGTTTTATCTATCTTTAGAAAAAATAACATGCTTTAGTGACTATGGATTATTTTCTTTACACCATTTATTTAAATTTATATAATTTCTTGGGTTTCATTTGAAAAAAAATTTTATCATTCCCCTTTTTTTAGGCAACTACGTCCATATCTATTTTTTCATACTTTTTCATTGTTGAGTAAGTTTCGATTGTTACTTCGCACTCACCAATGGTGTTTATAATTTTCATCATTTTTTCATTGTTGATTAAGTTTGAATTTTAACTTCTCACCAACCAATGTTGTTTCTATTTCATGTACTTTTTCTCTTTATGATTGAGTTTGGATTGTTACTTCTCATGCATCAATGTTATTTTACCATTTATTTCCCATATTTGTTTAAGTAAGGATTGTTAATTATTTCACATTGATGTTAGATTTTATTTTTCATGTATCCTTAGTTTGTTTTGGTTTATTACCATTAATAATTAAGGTACAATTATTTGATTTTTTCAGTCATTTACTATGTTGGCTTTTTGGTTGCCTGATTTACTCTAAATTTTGGCTAGGTCATTTGGTATTAACCTAGAATTTATCACCCTAACTTACCAAATTTCAAAGTAAATCATGCCTAAATATTTTAATTATCTTGAATTTATTATGCTTTTATGTTTTTAATCTTTAAGTTTTGTATCATTATGGTTTGTCATCAGTATTTTCTACACCCTTCACAACCAAAACTACAAACACAATAAATAACCATTCAATAATAAAGGTAAGTCCAGATGTATCCATAACTTAATCATTTCAGTTATTCCCTTTCATTAATTTATTTTTAGGTATTTTGTGTTTTAAAATATTAAAATTAATTTATCTTAGCATTGTGTGTTGTTATGTTCTTTTCTCAAATCACCATGCCACATTGAAAATTCATGACACATGATGAGCTTTGAGTGGGGCATATGTATACACACAATAATTTTAAACTTTAGTAATTATTGATGCTTTCTATCTTGATATAACCCATTAATTATCAACCTCTTTGATTTCATAGATTGAATGGTGTATATGGAAATGGGTGGGTAGACCATTGGTGCTTCACAAGATCATTGTTCCCTATACCACCACATAAAACAAACACAAGTACCTCTGATACATTGTACTAATATTTGACACCTCCCTTGAACACTCCTCCAAGAAATTAACCACTTCACATGTCCCCTACCTAATACAAAACCAATTTTACCATCTTCTAAACATATTTTAATGGGTCGAACATATTTTGGGAAATAAACACGTCACTAGACTAAGTCGGCCCATCTGACTTAGTCTAGGATCTAACTACTTTACTTAAACAATTGGGTTAATTGGGATGATTATGTTAGTTAAAAATTTAGAAGGGTTTAATATTAGATCTGAATATAAAAACACATCCTTCACCCCATTTTTTAAAGAGAGAGATAATTATTCATTTTTTCTTCTTCACAATTTTCTCTTCTACCATTATACTTCAAGAGTCATTGTTTAGGGTTTACACTTGGAAAGAAGAATCTTGTCATGTGGAAATGTATTAGATTCATAGGATAAGTATTACATACAATATCTAACCTATATTTTTTATCCTTATAAATTAAAATAACCTCTTTTAAATAACCATTGTACAAGGGAGAGATTGTGCCTCGATGGATTCATCTTCAAGGTAAGTATTCCTAACTCTTACTCCTCTATTTTGGTAGATATAATTTCATAAGTAATAGATTTTGAATGTATTTTGTATCCATTCTTAGGATTACCTCTAAATTGAGTTGAATATATTTTTTATTTTAATGTTTATTTTTATTTTTATTATACCCCATTTGTGCCATAAGCTTTGGTGAGCACTAGATTAGATTTACTTTACTTTGTTATTTACTATTGCTAGAAAACATAGGGTTGATTTAGGGTTATTGTGTGGTATTATTAGACTAGCCTATTTGGAAACCCCTCTAGTGATATTATGTGTTGAGAGACACCGTAGTTAGGTCTATTAGATCCATATTGGTCATGGCCTTGATTGTATAAATGTACCCAAAAAAAAGGGCTAGTTTGATTTATCTTCTCTAAGATAGGATTGATTTATAGATCAGCTTCACTTTCCATTCCATACAAACACCACCTAATGTATATAATATGTTTCACACATATAATATAATATATCTAAAATAATTAGAAGAAAAACCTTAGGATGTTAAATACCATATGAAAAGCTAGAGTTTGCATAAAGAGATATACTCTTATCAGTTTCACTAGATATATAACCCTAAATTTAAAGTGTGGTTAATAAGGTTAATCATATATGAATAATTATAGAATAAGCATGATAAAATTATTTATACATACATACATACATACATACATACACACACACACACACACACACACACAGATATATATATATATATATATATATGTATGTATAAATAATTTTATCATGCTTATGCTATAATTATTCATATATGATTAACCTTATTAACCACACTTTAAATTTAGGGTTATATATCTGGTGAAAATGATAAGAGTATATCTCTTTATGAAAACTCTAGCTTTCCTTATGGTATTTAACATCCTAGGGTTTTTCTTCTAATTATTTTAGATATATTATATTATATGTGTGAAACCTATTATATAAATTAGGTGGTGTTTGTATCGAATGGAAAGTGAAACTGATCTATAAATCAATCCTATCTTAGAGAAGATAAATCAAACTAGCCATTTTTGTTGGTACATTTATACAATTAGGGTCATGACCAATATGGATCCAATAGACCTAACTAAAGTGTCTAACACACACACACACACACACACACACACACACACACACACACACACACACACACACACACACACGTATATATGTATGTGTGTGTGTGTGTGTGTGTGTGTGTGTGTGTGTGTGTGTGTGTGTGTGTGTGTGTGTGTGTGTGTGTGTGTCTATATATATATATATATATATATATATATATATATATATATATATATATATATATATATATATATATATATATACATACATATACATATATATACATATATACATATGTATGTATATGTGTGTATTTATATAAATATATATATATAAATATATATATATATGTGTGTGTGTGTGTGTGTGTGTGTGTGTGTGTGTGTGTGTGTGTGTGTGTGTGTGTGTGTGTGTGTGTGTGTGTGTGTGTGTGTGTGTGTGTGTGTATGTATGTATGTATGTACACACACATACATTTACATATATACATACATATGTATATATGTATATATATGTATATGTATGTATATATATATACATACACACACACACACACACACACACACACACACACATATTAGGATAATTAATTAAAATAATTCAGATAAATAATAATAAATAACTTAGTATCCATTCTCATGGAGTTTAAAAATTATCTATACATAATTATATTACCAGTATGGACACCTCAAACACATTATTAAGATGAAACAAGAGGAGGAAGGACTAGTAATAAAGATAACAAGGCCAAGTGAGTGATAAAGGAAATATAAATTGATTCATAGTTTCAAGGACTTAATCATATGGAAACCATTTTAATGAGAATGATGCATAACTAGGAAGAAGTGTTTGAAGAAGTAAGGTATTTGACTTTCACTTTATTGAAATGTTGTTTTGGTCTGGGATTTTTTTTATCATTTTTTATTTTTTTGTTGTCTTGTCTATTTTTTTACATTTTTGGATAGGTCATTATGTTTTATCTATATCTCATGGCCAAAATTGTGTCCTCCCTAGAAAGGGTAGGGTCCCTATTTAAAACTCCAAATTACCATTAATAAAAAATATTATGAATTTATACAACTAAAATTGATAAAATAGTGAATTACAACTATTGAAAGATATTTAAATAAATAAGAAAACCTTTTACTTAGTTGGTTTAGTGTGCAAAGGTATATCTAGATTAAAAACATGTGTAAATTTGGTAGGAACAACATTATAGATAAGTCACAAGATTTTATAATTTTCACTTTTGTGATTGGGGACACTACCATTAGATCTGGAAACTACCATTCACAATAGTGTCTAACAATTTCATAGGTGTATAATACATAATAATGACTATATAAAGATAAAACCAATTTATTTTTTATGGGATTTTTAACACCTTTATCTTAATGTATTCACATATGCGATACAATTTATTTCTCTTTGTTGATTGATCAAACCCTAGATATTTACCCTTCTTAACCCTTAAAAGAATGAATTTGTTAAAAAATGAATTAATGGGTTCATGGTTTTGATTTTACCCAAATACCCTTCTATCAATGGTCACTACCTATATATCCAATATTGTAAAGAGAGTCTCAAAATTATGTAGTTATACCTTATTAATGGGAGATTGTGTGCACACAGGTATAATATACTATACGAAGATGCATGCGATGATCTAGATTATAATTTTACAAATATAATTCATGGGATTCTCATGAAATTGATTGAATAAGATTTTATAAGTGTTTTATTAGTATTTTATAGATCATGAATGATAAGGCTTAGACTTGTATTTATACCACACCTTTTGAAAATATTTCATGGTTGGGTTCAGTAAGACAAATAGGCTAACCCATAAGTTTTAAGTCATTTTTAGTTTGGATGAATTTTTATGATTGGATTATATATTAGGATCTAAACACTATCATTACCAATAGTTTCCCTATGTGGTTGGTAGTGTCTAGGTGGTTAGGAAATAAGTATCGATCTAAAGCTAACAGTGAAGGATGTTTATCATGTTTTAATATTTTTGTGTAGTACATGATACATGGGTCATAGGAATTATATGTATTAGACTAAGAGATAATACTTTAAGCAAAATGATATATTTCTTTTAAAAAATTTATTAGTACAGAGGTCTAGAATTAAATGGTAGATCCTTGATTAATATTTGTCAAATGTAAAAGAATAAGATGCTATAAATATTTAGTTATAATATATATAAAATTTTAGCTTTCCCATTTTAAAAATTTCAAATTTTTTCTAATAAGGTATTAATTTTAATTTGACACTTGTACATATACACAAGCACCCTAATACAATTAACACATTGCATAACTGAAATACCAATCATGTGCTAACATTATTAAAAATATCACACCAAAAGATTGCATACACTCTGAATTTTATTGGACATTAATATGTAAAAGAGTTATACTTGTGCTAAAAGAAGAGAGTAATGAAAGAACATAAAATATACTAATTTATTGCATCTCATACATATAAAAAATATTTTAGATATTCATGTCTACGAATATTATTATTTTATTTTTAGGAGTGTTGATTTCCAACTTGTCATCAAATATGACTAATCAAGGAAGTCCCCTCAAAATAACACATGATTTTATGTCATTGTAGGGTATCTTATAGAGTAAAATGAATCTTGAAAATTATAAGAGGTTATATAATGTCATGCATCAATTTTCTGATCTAAAATATTTTTATCTAATAGGCATAAAGAATGGAATCATAAAGTTTCAGATTGTTTAAAACTACTTTTTCACATCCAAAACTGGAATTAAATATTTGGGACATATATTAGATATTAGAGTAGTCTAATATTTGTCTTCTTCTATTATCATAATCTAATTTTCATCGCATCATCAAATCATAATGTTATTTATATATTATTTTATGAACTATTTTTGGACACTTTTTCAGTAATTTTAGTCTCTACAATAATTTGGGTGAGTCATAAATAAGGTACATATCCAAAAATCCTTTTGTCAATTAGGAATATTTTTTACATAATTTTTGTAGACACTATAATTTTGTATTATAGAATTTTTAGTGTCAATATTGACGATTTATCTTTATCTCACATGACTTATGCATGCACCTAGATATTTCACACCCTTATCTTCAATACACATGAATTCTATGGGTCTAAAATACAAATTTTATATAAATCACCTTCAATAACTCCAAATTTTATGCCTAAATTTTCATTATCATAATCATATTTTAACTAGATCATCATATCAATACATTTTCCTTTCATATTTATTCATTAGACTTAAACACTTGTAAAATTAAGGTGTCCAAATCTAATGGACCTATATCCCCATGCAAATATATGGTCATTTTTCAAATTGAGATGATATTTATATGCCAACCTATATGTTTTACATGTTAGTGGCATGAGAAATTACCCAAATAGTTAGTTAGATAGTTATACACACACACACACACACACACACACACACACACACACACACACACACACACACACACACACACACACACACACACACATATATATACATATACATACATACATATATATATATATATATATATATATATATATATATATATATATATATATATATATATATATATATATATATATATATACATATACATATACATATACATATACATATACATATACATATATATATAGACACACACACACATATATATATACATATATATATATATATATATATATATATATATATATATATATACATATATATATATATATATATATATATATACATATATATATATATATATATATATATATATATATATATATATATATATATATATAGATAGAGTGTGTGTGTGTGTGTGTGTCTATACACTATAAGTTTAATCCTATTTCATCATCTATAAAACATATATAAGTATTAAGGAAGCATTAGGAAATCCTATTTTATTACATTCATATTAAAAAATTATACCATAAACTTTCCAAATTATAAATCAATCACAATGATCAATCCTTATAAAAATTATGAAGCGATTGAACCAAGCCATGTTTTCCATTGTAAAGTGTTGAAAGAAAGATGAAAATTTTCATTCATAAAAGGATCACCATTTCACACATATGAATAATGAAAATAACTACATGTGGTTTTAATTCCATCTTTAGAGTATTTAATATTTAGGCAGTACTGAATCATTCATTACATAATGGTTGAGGTCAACTAAACCCATCATTATTCCAAATTTACAAGTCTAAACATAATCTTTAAAGTGGATCGAGGGTTTTAAAGTGAAGGAGACTGTATTTTTATTTTCAGACATAACAAAAACCTGATATGGCATAAAATATTTTACTTAAGAAGGCATAGTGTCCTATGCCAAAATATTGAGGCACTATTCATAAAGAAAATATTGAAACATAAGATGTTTCCATACTAGCACAAACATATAAATCCTTAGAAAATATTTTAAGTCAATACAAACAATCATGTTCCTTATTCGAGTGGACTATAATATAATTCATAGATATACACATAATAGTAACAATCTAAATGTCTGAACCATCTTAGTATTTTCCATAAATAATGAGTGCAATAGTTCATTCATATTTTGATTTATCATTTGGATTCATATTTTATTTTCATATATTAAAAAATATGAATAGTTAAAAATATATATCTTATTGAATCACATTAATCTAAATTAAGGAATAACATATTCGTGGGCCCATTCCTTATAATGATCACATTAAACCCTAAGTTTTACCTTAGGTTTTCATCATTTTATATCTTATTTCATAATTTTCCCTTGGAATTTGATTTTCAAACTTTATTTTTTATTTTCTTTCATTTTCATAAATGCAAGTCTTATTGAACTTAAAAGTTTCTAAACACATAATTTTTTATTACATTAATAATAAGTTTTTTGAACTGCCTGTTTTAATGTCATTTTGTGAGTCTTGTTTTAATTTTTATTTTTAAATCATTAAGACTTCAAATCCCACTAGGATCAAGCCAAGTTATCTAATAAATTCATGCACAACTGAATGTGATAACATGAATATCAATATTGATAAAAGTGATTTTGAACACTTGTTTGTTTTGACATTTTATGTTATATAAAACTTATTAATTTTTGTGTCATTATATGTTGTATTCATTATATCTAGTGTTTATCCAATTTGATGTAGCACTTGGCTCATCTAGCTCTCATTTAATATTATATGGCAATTTTTTATTTCAGTTTCAGAATTATTTATTGGCAAAGTAGATTTTCAAAAACACCAAAGATGAATTTTTGTGGAGTAAATGTCAAGGTAGAACTATGGGTGGAGTTAAAAATATATAAAATTATTTGTTTTGATCAAGAGTATTAATAAAAAATATTAAAATCGAGAAGGATTTTTGTATGGTATTTCTCACTCATAATACAATTAAAAGCATTTATCCTTAATATTTGAAAGCATTTCTAAATTTTCACAACTAATGATAAAAGAATCAATTTAAATGATATTTGTCATAGTGGATTTATTCACATAATTTTCCACGATGGAGATTAAAGAGGAGTTTTTGTAAACTTTTCCACAATTGAATTTTTAGTGATTTTTCTGAGTTTTTAGTTGGAATATCTTGTAAAAAATTTCCAAAATGTATATTTTTGTGGGGAATTCCACAATGAATATTTTACTAGGGAAATTTGTAGTGGAAATATCATGCATTTTATATAATGGAAATTTAAGCGGGGAATTACACAATAGATATTTTGATGGAGAATTTTCCATTTAAAATCTCACAGGAATTTTTCCTTATGTATATTTTTTTGGAAATTTTCATATGGGATATTTTGGTAGGGAATTCCGTAGTGAAAATATAATAAGAATTTTATATAATTTTTTATTAATGAAATTTACATTGCACATAAAATCCAAAAAATACTGTAAAATATCCATATAAAATCTCCACATTGAATAATTAATTTTTAAAAAGTTTCTTCATTTATTATTCATTTCTCACATCCTATTTTTGGTACACTAATTTTGGATGTGCTGGTTAATTGAAAAAAAGTAAATGCTTTATTTTTTAATAAAAAAGAAAAGACATTACATATTCCTCCACTTCCACCCCTCCACCCTTGACACCAAAACAAAAAAATAATATGCAGTGATTTACAAATTTCCATTTTATTATGGATAATATGCATATTTTATAATTGCGTATTAACCTCTAAAATGTCATTATCCAATGCCAAAATGGAAATAACTATTGAACAAAGGAAATGATTTATTATAGTTGTTAATAAAAGGGTAAAATGTCATTATTATCCAACATTATTCAATACCATTGTAGCAATAAAGAAGATAGAATAAAAGTGTTTAATATAATTATTCAAACCTACAATGAAGTGCCATTTCCAAGCTTCAATGAGGGATAATAAAGTATGTCATGCTCAACCATGCCATTCAAAGAGCCAAGAGAAAAAACTTGATATATGAATAAGATAAAAAAAGAAGATATAAATTCCTATAAATACTTAAAACACCACCTTAAAAATTGTATGAAAGCATCATTCTCCATAAAATTATCAAACACCATTCTAAGGATATTTTAAAACACCATATCAACCACACATCACCATTATTTATCTAGTATACATATTCTAGGCACCATTCAAGTGCCAAAACTATCATATTATCTATTAGGAACCATATGGAATGTTCTTAAGAAAACTATGTTAATGTGACTTGGTAATAGTATGATTAATTAATATTTTTGGATTTATGTTCTAGCTAGGGCACTATACAAATTTATAATGTCATCTACTATTTTTTGTCTGTGAGATCATGTCAATTTGAAAATGAATGTTAAAATCCATGGTTAAATATTGATACCTCTATTATATCCAAATCTAAAGTATTTTTTTGATATTTAGATGTGTTGGATCTATCTTTTTTACTTAATGTTTAACCCTATTATGGATCTAGATTGGGTTTTTATATATTATTAAAGGGGTATATAGAAATTGTGACATCCCCACTAGGATATACTTAGAAATACATGATATTTTTTAAATTTAATTAGTGTATTATTTAATTATATTACACCATTAGAATATAATTAATGATCCAAATAAATAAAATTAAGCATGATAACTTCAAATAAGCATGTGACATCTATATGCCATTGATCGCTAACAACATATGAAACACATCATAACCAAATATAGAATGTAATTAAAATTATCCATCCATGATTGATACAAGCATGTATCCATAGATATCACGGTACATAAGTAATAATTACATCTAATCTGAAATTGTCTCCATAATATAGTATATTATATAAGATACAATGCTCCAAAGAGCATGAGTTCCCCAAACTCCAATATCTATAGCAATGTCAAGTTTTGTATCTAAATAATTATTGTTGTGGGGAAGGAGAGCATCATCCAAACACTTTTCCACACCAAACATGGACCATTGATCCCCCCCATAATCCCCCATAAATTAATGGCCCTCTTTTAATGAATGATTAGATAATGATAGTGCAGGAATTTAGAGAGACAATCACATACTTGTGTGTTATATGATTTCTAATAGCATGCATTGTAAATATAAAAAATCCATTCTAACATGATATTGCAAAAACATGCAAATCATAAACATGAAATGACAATGTGTAACTAACATTACCTTGAATAAAGTTTTCAATAGTTATTGTTCTCTAGGATTAGTCAATCTCATACACACCACTTGATTAGATTACCTTCATCTAGCATTATGATGCTAGTAAGCTAGTGAAGTCCATCTCACTACTTACTTCATACTAAAAATGTGATATTTGGTTAATATAAATGTAACCAATAGATTCATACACATTTCTTCCTACTAAAAAATATATAACATATTAAACACATGAATAATCAAAATTCATACACTTAGTCCATCAAATGTATGAGTAAATCTTCACAATATTATTTATCACATAAATAATAATCAAATAAGTACATATTATACCAATCAGGTATAATATATATTAGGCTACATATTCTATTTTACATTAGTAGATACAATACAATAATTTTGTACTAGTAGTCATAAAATATGCTAAGCATAAAAATAATCAAAATGCATACATTTAGTTGATCAAACACATAGATGAGTATTCATAATATCATTTATAATAATTATAGTTTGTACCACCTGGGTATAATATCTATTTATAATACAATTTTTTAATTCCTATAAGTAATTTAAAAATATAATACACTATATGACTACCCATAATATCATAGTTCATTGTTCATGATCATAACTACTCAATTATGAGGAACTAGTCTTAAAATTTCAAGAATCAAATGTCTCATAATCTTAAATAATAAGAAAGTAAGTATAGTTTATACTGACTGTGTATATGCTATGTTTATACTACATAATATAATCACCACAAGTATATTAAAATATATATTACATTCTATGACAAATAACAATATCATAGTTCATAATATTATGTACACAATACTTAATTTTTAGCAGCGAATTATAACAATTTTAGAGAAACAAATAACTCATAATCCATGTCACACCTCATATGAACATAGTCTTTCATTTATGTGACTTATTATACTTTTAACAGGGTGTGTAAATAATAAATTTTGTGTCCTAATATTTCATAATCTATGATTTAATTTATAATAATCAATAATATTATAGGCACACACCGCAATACACAACTACATGATATATATGTATGTACACTTCTACATGTTAATATTCTCATAGTATGTTCTTCATACAAGTAATACATACAAATTATTTAGTAATATAATATAATCACTATATATATTCCCTCTCTAGATAATATTAGGAATGCCTCTCATGAATGACATTTTTTACACAACTTACTAAGTCTCGTATCTTGGCTATATGTTATTTGTGAATAATATGTCTCATTATATATATATATATATATATATATATATATATATATATATATATATATATATATATATATATATATATATATATATATATATATATATATATATATATATATATATATTGAGACATATTTATAGACACACACACACATATCATCTGAGATAGATAACTTTATAGTGGTATTTAAAATCATGAATAACCCATTCAATAATTTATAGGTTTATACTATAATGATCAAAAAATAATTCATGTGATTCATAATGAAAATGAACTTGAGGAATATACATAGTTAGAGTAAAAATAAATAAACTCTTTATATTGTGTTAGGTGATTACTTAAACATGATGTTTGTATCTTATTTTCTATTCTTAGTCTTTATTACTCTTCTCATGTTTCTTATAAAACATATTAGTACTTATACATTATTATATTATATTAATTTAATTTTGTATTAGCACATGATGTGCATAATTGATTAATGTTAATATAATATAAAGATTTCCCAGATTAGCAGATGTAATACCTATCTTTGAGTATAAATCCTTATTTATGGCATAGTTTAAACTAAACCATATGGTAAATATATACTTCAAATTGTAATCACCATATACATAGAATGGTATAAATCACTTTTTCAAATAAATGGACATGTTACCATATGATATCTTAATGACTATATATTCAACATCCATTACTGCATGATTATGCCAATGGGTTATGGCAGCAAGCTTTTTGCTTGCAGGGTATCAATCCCTTGTTAAAGGATGATGAATTAATGAAGGATGCTAATGTGTAGTGAATAGACAACCATAATACAAGTCCTTCACTATTTACCATTTTGTTATAATTAGAACAGATGTAAAAATTAAGTCTTCGATTTTTGTCTATTCCTTGCTATACTTCAGGTATCAATTTATATGTATATCAACACATATACTACTATATGGTAAATAGAGGTTCAATTTTGGTACAGTTATATTATGCCTAGGTTGAATGAATTATAATGAAATCTACATACTACTAATTAAAATTTACACAATATCAATAACATAGTTCTAATTTTTAAGGAGATTCATTCAAACTTTGTTTTCTACTGAATTACCATCTTATCACCCTAAATATATCTGACCTTTATTCACTAATTATTGGAAGCATGGATAATAATATGCATGGATATTATATTTTTAATTATCTTGGTAATGAATTTATGTATACGACTAGGATCTTATTAGATGTTATGTCAGTTTGTCTTTAAATATTAGTCTTTTTGTATATACCCATAAAATTGATGGTTATATAAGCACCAAGTTGTTGCTTAAGATTTTTGTACTTTTATTTTTTTACTATTAAATATTTTATATTATTTCTATAAAAAATCAAATAAGGATAGTATATCTAATTTAGAATGCATAGGGTGATCCCTTCATTTTATACATTGTCATATATATCATGTACACACCTAAGTGGTAGTAGTTATACTACATAGTATATAATTAATGATTATATTATTTACATTAGTATCATATAATTATTGTATTTCAACTGAAGACCAATAAAAATTTATATGGCATGCCATATATGTTTGCCTCAGTATATATACCCAAATCTCCCCTATAGATTATTAAGTGTATCTGTACATCCTTGCTTTTGTATGGAAGGATACTCAAAAACACATATGCTTCTAATGGGGAATTTTATCCAAGGGATTGTATATATTATTTAGTTACATATGTACCTAATATGTTATTTATAGATTTTGAGCATAAATATAGGTTAATCTACTTAACAATTGAATATCTATATCAGATGTAGTTGATATGTTTTTGATTAATTAAGGTGACAAACCAGGGGCCAAACCCTATATAGTCAAAAAAGATAGGAAGGTTGGCAAACAAAAGATGCTAGCACCGAACCAATGGCATAGCTGAGAAATAAATTCAGAAGCAAAACAAAACACTGGAAAGACCGAATTTAGAAAGGATGAAACTACAGAACTATAGAATTAACAAGATCCTTAAAATTCTCATTGTTCGCATTGTCAGCATTCCCTAGATAACCCACCACTTCCAATATAGTCATATTCAAATTATTCAATTACATTTTTTAGGATTTGAGCATATATATATATATATATATATATATATATATATATATATATATATATATATATGAGTTTTATTCAATATATAAATTGATCTATATGAATGTTTAGCATGCAAACCCTAGATTACCCTTTTAAATATCAAATTTCAATTTAGATGTTATGCATCATTCATATGAAAATATTAAGTGTATTTATGTAATACAAATTAAAATCATGACAAACTTGGTATTCATATCCAACATGGATGCTCTATCAAACTCCCTAATTGACCTCCCTTCTCCTATTGTGTGCACCCCGCTTCCCGCCCATTTTATCTTTTTCATCCTTTTTTGCATAAATTATGAGATTTATTTAAAACTTGTCATTACTTTATTTTCTTTTGGATTTTCATAAAACTTCTAAATTTCCATGCTTTATTTCTAAATATATATTTACTAGCTATATCATTATGTTTTTCAATTATTTTTACTTATTTTATTCCTTTTTTTGTTTTCTTTCTTATTTCTATTTTTCAAATAAATTACAAATAATATCTTAATAACCATAATGACTTGACCCATATAAAGTTAGTAATATCTTATTAAATTGAAACAATAATAACACAATATTATCTGAATCAACGTATTCATTGTTATCACTACATTGTATATATTATCCGCATCTTTTGTTATCTATACATATTAAGATATATGTTGATATTCTCTAACATAAAAATGATAACATGTTAATATTTAAAAAAATTGCAAAGGCATTTTAGTTTGTCTATATATACCATAGTAACTTGGTACTATTCACACAAATTTACATTCTTGTAAACATTAATAATCAGGAATAAAATGATGTAACTCACAGTAACAATATTCATCCAATCTACTTATAACAATCACAAAATATTAATTTTACATAAGAATTAAACTAAAATAAAACACACAACTAATATGCATAAATGATTACCCAAATACAAATAACATAAAGAATGTACCAATGCTAAACATTCAAACTATGCATTTAATAAGTGTTATTTAACATGGTATGTATAGTGTTCTAGACATTCCTCTATCATCCCCCAACATATCCATCTATGTCACCCTCTCTGATGATGCTCTCCCTCTCTCATGATCTTAGGGATGAATTTATCTCACATCCAACTCATGAAAATTAGGTAGTTAGTCCATACATTATGACATATATACATCATAAAATACTACTGATATGATAAATCAACATGATTATAATGTAACAATACACACTGCAGATAACTCATAGCAATGAAATCATGTAATCAAATCAATATTAAACTATACCATAGCAATATATGACTCATAGCTTAGTTAATAGTAACCAAATCAAATTTCCAACTATAGAAAATGCATAGATAATCCGGTAAATTTACTTAATGAGGAATCAAGATATAATATCCTTCCCCCCTAAATCTAGTCATCATCTTGATGACACTTATTCAAACATAAGCTCATAATTAAAAGCAATGTTCAATAGAAAAACAACATAGTATGAAATATCAAATCAAGCAAATAAATATGGAAATCAATTGTATAACTCATCATAGTCCTCCCAAGTATCACTATCCTCAAAGTAGTAGTGCCATAAGACCTTGCATTATGAAATCTACCTATTATGCAAAAAGAAAATTTGAGTGTCAATTACTTGGATTTATTTTATCATGACCAGCCTAGGCTCTAAAACTGATAATGTATTTCAACCCAACACATGTGAAGGATTAGATATATGCTTCTTAAGATAGGAAACATGCAAGACATTATGTAAAAGATCTAGGATAGGTGGTAATACAATCCTAAATGCTACATGTTTGACTACTTTCTTGAAGGGTCTCACATATCATGGTAAAAGTTTCACTAAATTTACAAATTTAATCTTCAACCATAAACACATGAAATCATCATAAAATCCAAAAAAAATGTCCAAGGAGAGTTAACCAAAGCCTCTTAGTCCCTCTACACACCTCTCTAACTTACATAGTGGCTTTCTCATTCTTAATAAAAGTGATTAGAGAACCTAGCAATAATAATGTGTATAATTCAACACCACCACTACTCCACATATCTATTGACAAGTATGCCATGTCAATACTACCTCTACTCCATATATATCCTAACAAGTACAACACTAAATCGTAGATTTATGATGTATAAAAAATTAAGGAATAAACATTCCTCAGTATACATATGTATGACCATATGACTAAATTTGACAAGTCTTGCTTTCCAATTCTTGTATTTGACAAGCTCCCCTAGTCAAATCCAAACTTAATAGCCACCAAGTCAATATGAGAGTAACTAAGATCCACTCCCATCTTTTAGTACTAACGTTATTAATTCACCACTTGTACCTTAGGCCTCCATTACCTAATGATCTACAAAATGTGTACATGGTTCAATGAATCAAAAATCCATACTAATAGATCCTAGAGTGAAATGGTATACCATAACTAGTACCACATTTCATAGCATAACCCATATTAGTTATATTCATAACTATGAGGAGAAAATTTTAAAATTAACATAACAAACAAAGGCCAAGGATTACACCATCATTATAAAAGGAAAAAGTGATACATTGCCTTCCCACTTGCTTGGCTAGTTACATAACAATTTATAAACTTATCTCAACCTCTGAGACTATCAAGATGTCCTGCACATCTTATTCCATACTCACTCTAGGTGAAAGGTACATAAATGACTTATCAAAACAACATGTCTTAGAAAGATGGTAATAATGTCAATATAATCAATGGTGAATTATAAAATAATGATTATAATCAACTTATAAATATTATTCTATAACCAATATACATTCAAGGTTCACCACTCCATGTGGTCAAAGTTCACAAGTTAGATAAAGTAGCACTAAAAAGTGTGACTCTAAAAGGCCACAAGTGGAGAATACTGAACTAACATCTCAACAATAAAAATCTTAAATATCCTCACATGGTATGAAGAAAACACTACAACCCAAGTTTACAAAATCACTATAGACTTAATGATGCAAATCATACCAAGAAATTTCTCTTTCATAAACAAAAACAAGAAAATTTCTCTCTTATCAATTCTTACTTCTGTAATATCCACCTAACTAGCACTTTATTTTTTCAAGCTTGATTATATGCTCAAAACATATTTGAATATCTTCTTCTCTACCTTTAAACATCAGTTTATGGTTAGTACCAATTGTTCTTTATCAATAACCATATTAGTTACTCTCTACCCTCAGGCCCTGCACAAAAAACACACAATTCACTTTTGCCCACACACTTCAAACTATACATTCTTGAGCACTTCTTTAATAAGAATTTTTACACTAGCCTTAGTGTTATTTTTAATATGAATCAAATAAGGTAAACGTCCTTTTATCTTATGACACTTTATAACATCAATATTCTATTTATACACAAAGATCAATATCCTATACCTCCTTATCTCTAATCACAAAAATTCCTTAAAATTTCATTACCAACATTATAAAACACCTAATAAACTAATTTTTGACAATTAATTGACCGATTCTCTTATAATTCACAATTTTTATAAAGTCTATGTAGACACATGATTCCTTCTCCAATCAATACAATCTAAACCCAAGTCTTCTATTCACAATTTCTTTACAAAATTTTATCCACTTCAATTTCTAGAGAGCATATTATGTAAACAACCTCAGTGCACCTTTAGCCACTACTTGTTTAACCCAAATTCGATAGGATTCATTATTCATTTTTTATCCAATCACACTTTATAGTATCTTTAAATACTCATATTATTTTTCATAGGAAACAACATATTCTATAGTTCACTATCTTTAACACAAATATTGATACTTTGAACCTCTATAATCTCTTAGATGACATTAAATTGTTGTTAGTGACCAAATGTCATGACTATATTCTACCAAATAAGGTTTATGTTAAATTTCTTGCTTGAACAAAGCATATTTACTCTTTCTCATGTGTTTTATCAATCTATAAAATCTCTTGCAAACCCTTATAGACTCGACGATAGATTATTTCACTATATTTTTGTGTGTAATATGACTGTGCAAAGATTCAAAAATAATCTGTAGAAATTTATTGATTATTTCATCCATACATTTAAAAATCACTTTATTATGTACCAATAACTTCAAGAATGTGAAGAAACAATTCAACACTAGTTAATGTTATCTGAAATCTTATTTGATAGATCACTTAAATCATTACATAGTTACATTCTAAGTTATATGGTAGTTCCTTAAATGGTCTTTTTGGGTTCTATCTACAACAACATTCAAATGCATTTTAACTTACTACCATGTTGTACCACTCTTTTGAGGGGTGGACTACATTTTAATGTAGTTATTCATTATTATTAAGACATAATAACGTATAGATCATTTGTCATGTAATCAGTCAAATTAAATTACTTGACTATATATTTAGACTAGGGATTCATAATTTGCATTCATAGAAAATTCATCTAGGAAAATAGTTCATCTATAATCTATCCTTCACTAATACATGCATACACTTAATGTTTTGTATCAATAACTTATCCAATAACACATAAATTATATTGCTTATACTTCAAGGTTTGAACTATTGAGATGATTCAATAATGTTAAACTACCCGGAGAATATAAACATATTCTTACCCAATGCATAATAATTAACACAATTTTTCTACCATTGACACTTCTCTCTTATTCTCTCACAATCGAATTACAAAACATTCATGCAGAGGTGTAGAGTTTGTCTTGTATTCATCTTCCATATATGAAAAGTTACATAAAGGCATTGCAAATGTGATGAGAATAACTCACCATAGATTCAATAATAACATAAAACATACTTCTATCAATGTTCCTTACCATTTGTGTTTGGGTCATCCAATCTTATTGCACATATAGGAAATATAAAGTCTAACATAGTTCTTTCTATAAATAAATGAATTTTGCATTCATTTGGGGTTCTTTTTAATTTCTCTCTACATATCCAACCCCTTTTCCAACTCTTGACTCTACTCCCTTGAATTATTTGTTGACTAAAGATCTATCTCTATAAAATATTTAAAAGACTCCTATAATTAATTCTTGTAACTATCATAACTAATTTCTTACAAACTCGAACTCATTCTTGAAATTGCCACATTAAAGCTTGTAAAGGTATTATGACTTAAAATACACTCAACCAAATATTCTATATTTTCTATCAACCCCTTAGAAGCTCAAAACAACCCACTAAAACCCAAAATATGACATTTGACCCATATGTACAAGTAGTATGTCATGCTCCTACATCACTTACAATACCTATACGTGTAGTATCATAACCTATTTCCATAGCCAAAAGGAAAAAATATTAACCACATAGATGCATCAATACACTCCATTCCTACAACTTCTTTATCAACAATAAGTAAATGATGATATCCCATAATCTCTGGGGAATATTGTCATTTCAAAAACATGTTTTTTGATTAAGGGAACAATAAATCAACATCTTAAAAATATGAATCCACTTAGTGAGATTATAATGATTTAAAAGGAGGGTGAGAGACTAAAAAACACCTCTATGATAAATATGTGAGATGACACCTCTTCCCAATCCACATAAACATATGGGGGGTAAAACCAAAAGTAAATTCCTAAAACATAGAAATACTCAACAAAGATAACTACACTCCACTACAAGGAGAATTTATACTACACTAGGTGGTGCCAATCCATAAATGGTCTTTTAGGATTCCATCTCATACATAAGACACCAAAATATAACTTAAATGCACATAATAGTAAGTGAGAATCACCCCATGATTTTTAAACACTCTTAAAACAAAACACAAGTGGTAGAGGTGACTTGATTACCAAGTAAGGTTGTCATCATCATCAAGGTTTTCTATCTATGTGATAAAAAAGACTATAGGAATCTCTTGTTCATGACTCATGAAATATGCTATGCACTAACCTATTCAAACATCATATTCAAACCATCACCATCAAGACACTTGATAAACCAATCCTTTAATAACTCTAAGAGGGTATAGGTGCTCTTAAGGCTACACACTCAATGTACCCCACATCATTTCATGGAATCAACTATCAATCCTCATCACTTCAATAAATAGGTCACATATGATTATGCCTTATCCTTTCCATAATTCACTTCTATTATCCATGATGATTTAGTTAAATGTATTCTTAGGTAAATCTAACCAAGAATGATGGATTTATATTACCTATAATAGTCATCAATATATACAAGAGGATCTAATAAATCTCACAACTCCAATCATGGTGTAGCATGATTCTACACTGACACATAACAAGTACAAAATAAACTTCACTTAACCAATATAATATGACTTATGCTCTCACATCCTAATGGTTTTCTTGCTCAATGGGATGCCCTTTAGGTTCACACTAGTGTTCTTCCTCTTTATGTTTATGCATTTCCTATTATAAAGCTAAAATTTAATCCCTAGTTTTATTCATGGCTGTGAGAATTTGATCTAACTTTGATGCTTGCTCATTAGCAAATTATTTATGATCAGATGGAGGGTTACTATAATTGACATCTGAAAGACCCTCTATGAATACTCTAACTTTCACCATTCTCCTTTCTAATAAAAATAAGGATATGAAATTGCTAATGGACTCATTAGGTCATAGAGTTTAAGCTTGAAATCTGATACCACATGTGACATCCCCACTAGGATCTATCTAGAAATATTTGTTTTTTAATTTAATAAACATATTATTTAATTAAATTACACCACATGCATCTAATTAGTGATCAAATAAAAAATTTAGAATGATAATTATAAATAATTATGTGACATCTATACGTCATTGATCACTATCAACATATGAAACACATCATAATAAAATATAGAAAGTAATTATAGTTATCCATCCATGATTGGTTTAAACATGAAACCATATCTATCATGGTACATAAGTAATAATTAAATCTCATATCAATAATGTCTCAATAATACAATATAAGGTACAATATACAAGGCTCTATGGAGCATGAGTTCCTTGAACTCTAGTATCTATGGAAATCTCAAGTGTCATGTTCAAATAAGTCTTGATGTGGGGAGGGAGAACATAATATATCCAATTTTATACACCAACCATGGACCATCTATCCCCTACACAATCCCCCATCAAGGAATGTCCCTCCCTTCACAAATGAGTAGATAGTGACAGTGCAAGAATACATAGAGATAAGCTAGTACCTATGTGTTTTATGATTTATAAGAACATGTAATGTATCATAAATAGATACATTCTAACATGATATCATAAAAACATGTAAATCATACGTGTGAAATGGCAATTTCTAAGTAACATTACTTTAGCCAAAGTTTTCAATATTTATTGATCTCTAAGATTAGTCAATTTCATACACACCACTTGATCAGATTAGCTTCATCTAGAATAGTGATGCTACTAAGCTATTGAAGTCCATCTCACTACTTACACAATACCAATAATATGAGATTTTGTTAATGTAAATGTAACCAATATAATCATATAATTTACTTCCTACTAATAGGCATTATATATGTTAAATACAAGATTAATGAAAATGCATACATTTAGTCTGTCAAATGTATGAATGAATCTTCACAATATTATTTATCACATAAATAATAAGTAAATAAGTACAAATTATACCAACCAGGTATAGTTTATATTAGGTTGCATATTCTATTTTACATAAGTGGATACAATACAATACTTTCTACTAGTAGTCCTAAAACATGCTAAACATAAAAATAACAAAAAATTATATATTTAGTCAGTCAAACGTAGGGATGAATCTTAACAATATCATTTATAATCTACATAATAATTACATTTTATACCACTTGGTTATATTATCCATTTAGATTTCAATATTCTAATTCCTATAAGTAGTTTTCAAATATAATACACTCTATGACTACCCATAATATCATAGTTCATTTTTCATGAGCACAACTACTCAATTATGAACAAATAATATTACAATTTCAATAATCAAATGCCTCATAATCCTAAATAATAAGAAAGTAAATATAGTTTATACCAATTGAGTTTATCATATGTTTAAACTACATAATCTAATTTGTGTAAGTAGATTGAAATATATAGTACATTCTATGACTAAAACCAATGCCATAGTTCATACTTTAATGTACACACTACTTAATTTCTAACATCCATACATAACAATTTTATAGAAATAAATAACTCATAATCCAATTCATACCTTATATGAACATAATATTTCATTTATGTGACATATTATAATTTTAAGAGGCTGTGCACTTATATAGTTGGTGTCCTACTCTTTTGGTTTCTCTGACTTAGTTTATAACAATCAACAAAATTATAGGAACACACCACTACATGCTATATATGTATATACACTTTTACATATTAATATTCTCATAGTATGTTCTTTACAAAAAAATATACATAATTTTTTTAGTAATTTACTGGAATCATTGTATATATTCCCTTTCTAAATATATTCCCTTTCTAAATAATATTATAAATGCCTCTCATGAATGACAATTTTTACACTTAGCTTACAATGTCTCTTCTCTTGACTATATGTTATTCATGAATAATATGTCTCATTATATATATATATCATTTGACATATATAATTTTATAGTGGTATTTAAAATCATGAATAATCCATTCAATAATTTATAGTGGTATAATATAATGATCAAAAGAATAATTCTTGTGATTCATAATGAAAATGAACTAGCATAATATACATAGTTCGAGTAAAAATAATAATCTTTTTATATTTTATTAGTTGATTACTTACACATGATGTTTGTATCTTATTCGCTATTATTAGTCTTTATTACCCTTCTCATTATCTTATCATAACATATTAGTCCTCATACATTATTATATTATATTAATGTAATTTTGTATTAGTACATGATGTGCATAATTGAGTAATGTTAATAAAATATAAATATTTGTAAGATTAGAAGATGTAATACTTATCTTTGAGTATAAATCATTTTTTGTGGCATAGTTTGAACCAAACCAAATAGTATATATATATAGTTCAAATCATAATAATCAAATACATAGAATGGTAGAAATCCCTTTTTTAAACAAATGGGTCGATAACCATTTGACATCCTAATGATTATATATTTAGCATCCACTAATACACGATTATGCCGATAGAGTGCAACATCATGCTTTTTTCTTTTAGGATATCAATCCCTTACTAAAGGATGATGACTCAATGGAGGATAATAATGTTTAAGGGCTAGATTTCCATAATACAAGTCCTTCACTATTTACCAATTTGTTAGAATTAGAATAGTTGTAAAAATTAAGTCATCAATTTTAGCCTAATCCTTGCTATACTTTAGGCATCAATTTATATGTCTACCAACACATATACTACTATATGGTATATCAATGTTCAATTATGGTACAGTTCTATTATGCCTAGGTGGAATGAATTTTAATGAAATATACATATTATTAATTATAATTTACAAAATAGAAATAACACAATTATATTTTTAAGGAGATTCATTCTAACTTTATTTTCTATTGGATTGCCATCTTATCACCCTAAAAATATCTAACCTTTATTCACCACCTATTAGAAGCATGTATAATAAGATGCATGGAAATTATATTTTTACTTATCTTGGTAATGGATTCATGTTTATGACTAGGATATTATTAGATTTGATATTTATTTGTATTAAAACATTGTTCTTTTTGTATATACCCATATAACTGCTGATTATATAAGTGCTAGGTTATTGCTTAAGATCACCTTACTTTTATTTTTATGGTTAAATATTTTAAGTTTTTCCATACTAAATTAAATAAGAAAAATATATCTAGTTAGAATTCATATGATGATGATAAAAGTGCCTTAGGGACCAATTTAATGATTTCAAATGGAAAATGGTGAGGAAGAGCGAATGATGTAGTTCGCAGAGAAGCTAGGGCAGCTGTGCCCTAGCTCTGTAGTGCCTTGGACGGGGGTGCGTGGATGTTGAACGGGAGGGAAATGCGATCAAGTTGGTTGGGAAGGCTGAAGCTGATAAAGACACACGGTGGGAAGGAAATAACATTGTCCAAAAGGGGAGCGAAGGGGCAGTAGGTGACACAATGGAACAGGGGGATCAAAACGTCCTGAAGGGAGATAGGAGCTTCAAAGATGTGGTGGGCAAGGGACCTCAAGGGCAAGATGCCAGACTAAAGGGGATGGCTAATGCCATTCAGTTCTTAGGAGTGCAAGGTAGTGGATCAAATGTTGGCTCCAAAATTAATAAGGTAAATGGTTGCTTGGAGCACTGTAATGAAAGGCCAAAATTAGTTATTGCTTTTGACATGATTACAGAGGATGTGGAGTGTTACTCCAAACACTCTCTGTATTACAAATTCCTGGGGATGAAAGTCTCTCTCCCCTTCTTCGAGAATTGGGCAAGGAGAGTATGGGAACCGGCTGGAGAAATGGAGATGATGCTGCTGGCTAATAGCTTTTTCATGGTCACTTTTAACTGTTTGGAGGATAGGAACAGGGTGTTTGAGGGTGGATCATATTTTTTTTAATCAAGCTGGTCTCTTCATGAAACCATGGCAGGCTGGGTTTAATCCCACAGAAGAGCTGCCAAGCAGGGTACCTGTGTGGGTGAATTTACCTCGAATGCTGATTGAATGTTGCCATGAAGATGTATTGCTTATGATTGCTTCTACACAAATGTTGGGGAAGAAAATCATGACATATGCAAGAATTTATGTAGAAGTTGACCTAAGCAGACCGCTGTCAAATGTAGTAGAAATGTGTGTAAGAACATACTCGTGGCTGTAGAAACTGGATTACGAGACCCTACCTTTCCGATGCCACCTTTGTCACGAGTATGGACATTTGGTTTGAAGGTTTTTGAAGAATAAAATGATAGAACAACAACCTCCTCCTGCGCCTCCCTTGAACAGGGCAATGCCTAAAGATAAAGGAAAGAAGATGGGAAGTGGGGGTAGAAAGGACTCTGAAGGATTCATGCAAGTGAAATCCAAGGGTAAAAACAAAGGACTTAAGAGGACGTTTCTAGAGCGACAAGGGGAGGATTCTTACAATAGATTTGAGATGCTAGAGGAGTTGGGACAGTAAGAGGTTTTTTCGAGTCTAACTAGTGGAGAGGAACGGATGGAGGAGTGTGAAGGGACTGTTAGTGTCATGCCATTTTCTCCTAAGCAGACAACAAAATTGCCTAATCTAATGCTTTTGGATAGACAGGGGAAGCACTGAATCTAGCAGCAGACATGGTGGCAAGGGGACAGGGCACAGAAATTGGGGAGAAGGACTCATAGGTCAGGGAGGATAAGGGGGGAAAGCAAGGGAAAGCCCCACCATGCTTGGGGATTCTACAAAAGGACAGCAAGAAAGGACCTACAGACAAAAATGTAAAGGTAGGAAGAAGGAAAGATTTGGATAGACTCAAAATTATTAGAGAGAACTTAGTTGAATTGGGGTCAGTAAAGACCTTAGAAGCACATTTTCCTCTTCCCCCAAAATGATTGTGTTATCATGGAATGTGAGGGGCCTAAATAATGGGCCTAGATAAAAAGCTATTCGCGAATTAGTCAGAAGTCAACATCTTGATATTCTTTTTTTACAAGAAACCAAAGTGTTAGTGGATTTCATGATGGACATTGCCCTGTGGATATGGGGAAAAGGATCATGCCAATGCATTGGGGCCCAAGGGACTGCTAGTGGCTTAGCTTGCCTGTGGAATCCAAGAAAGGTCAAACCAGTGGCATGGATGGCATTCAAGTCAGTTATATCGCTAGTTGCCCTTTGTATGGACTCAGGAGAGTATGCTTTGCTCTCGAATGTCTATGCCCCCAGTGATATGCAAGGTAAGATTTTTGTTTGGAATATCATTAGGCTGATCCCTAATGAGTATTCCTTATTTACCTTGGATATTAGCAGGAGATTTCAATGCAATTCTGGATAGCTCAGAAAATATGGGTGGGAATACTAGATTGGAGCAATCTTCTTGTCTCCTCAGGGACAAGATCTTGGAATTAAATTTGGTGTACATCAAGCCGAGTAACGGCCGATTCACATGGAATAATAGAAGGCCGGGGCACAGTAACATTGCTAAGTGTATAGATAGATTTTTGGTGTCTTGTTTTTGGGTTGGAGGTAGGTGGACGTTTAGCTTTGAGATCTTGGATTGGCAGAATTTAGACCACTGGCTAATCAAATTAAATATTTATTCTACTTTTCGGCATCAAAAGCCACATTTTAAATTCTAGATGATGTGGCTGCGGAATCAAGAACTATATGGCTGGATCACAAAATGGTGGAGGGAAGGCCGACCAGCTGTTGGGACAGCCATGTATGTGTTTGCTAAACTTCTTCAATTCGTCAAATACCAGCTTCAGAGATGAAATAGGTATAGTTTTGGAAACATCTTCTAGGAGAAGAAGAAGGTGCAAGAAGAGCTAAATGACATCACCAGAGTAATTAGGGAAGAGGGACTTACAGGAGTTTTAATGAATGAAGAAGCTAGGGTAGTGAAAACCTTAGAAGAGTGGGAGTTGAGGGAGGAAATTTTTTGGAAACAAAAATCCAGGATCAATTGGCTACAAGAAGGAGATAGAAGCACTACTTTCTTCTTCAACTCGGTCAAAGTAAGGTGCCATGGCAATGTTATTAGTTCGCTAGTTATGGAAAGAAGGGAAATAGTTTCATCTACAAGAGAAATATGTGATGAGGTTGAATGGTATTTTAGTGCTTTCTTATAGGAAGAAGGGAGGAGGGATGAGGAGGTGGAGGACTTGATTTTGGGCTGCATTCTCTCCATTGTGACCCAAGTCATGAAGGAGAATTTGAGAAGACCTATTTTGGAGGAAGAGCTAAAGAAAGTTGTCTTTATGATGAAGAAAGGAAAGGCTCCAGGATCGGATGAGTTTTTGATAGAGTTTTATCAAGATTTTTAGGAAATTATTAAGGGTGAATTGCTAGCCGTGATGCAGGAGTCCCAGACCAATAAGCAGATGTTGAGGGCACTAAAAGCTACTTTTTTGGCCCTCATTCCAAAAGAAGAAGGGGCTGATCACTTCAGCCGATTTTGCCCCATTTCTCTTTGTAATGTTATATACAAAATTCTGTCAAAATTGATTGCTGAAAGGTTGAAGAAGTGCTTGAAGGAGCTGATTTCAGAGGAGCAAAGCGGTTTTGTGGAAGGAAGGCAGATCTTGGATAGTATCGTCATGGCTACTGAAGAAGTTCATTTAATGTCCAAATCCAAAGAGAAGGCAATGTTCATGAAGCTTGATATGTCTAAGGCGTATGATAGGGTTAGTTGGACTTTCTTGCACAAGGTGATGGAGGCCTTTGGCTTTGAGAAGGATTGGATGGAATGGGTTATGAACTATGTCACTTCCACCTCTTTCTCCGTTCTGGTCAATGGAGAACATTCTAACCTTTTTGGGGCTGCTAGAGGATTGTGACAGGGAGATCCATTGTCCCCTTACTTGTTTCTTCTCTTGGCTAAGGGATTAGGGTTTAGGATCAAAGATAATACCATAAATGGGGAGATTCAAGGATGGAAGTGGGGGGGCAGCCTATCGGGTCTCTCTCACCTTCAGTTTGTCAATGATGTGGCCTTGATGAGTGTTGCCTCCTTAAGAGAGGTGAATAATATCTGCAGGTGCCTGGATACTTACTTAGCGGCCTCAGGCCAGGTAATCAATGAGGATAAATCCTCCATCTTTTTCTTTAATACGCCTCAGGCTATTTAGAGAAGAGTGGCAGATGTCCTCCTATTCCAAATCAGCAGCCTTCCAGTGATGTATTTGGGCATGCCGGTTATGATGGGTAGACACTCTAAGGAGTCCTAGAAGGGGATTCTGAACAAGTTTAGAGTCAAGGTCAGCCATTGGACTCATAGGTGGATTTCATTTGTGGAAAGGGTGTAACTGATCCAATTTGTGGTCCAAGCACTTCCAGTGTATAGATGTATGCTGCAGGTGGTGACAGCTAGTTTTGTGAGAGAGTTGGACTCATTGGCATGATAGTTCTTGTGGGTTGGCAATTTATCAGCTACAAAATGGAGTATTATCAGATGGGAGGTAGTTTGTAGTCCGAAGAGATTCGGTGGTTTGGGATTAAGACAAGCTATGTTGGCTAGCATAGCTCTGGTAGCCAAGCTATACTGGAGATTGTGCACAAAGTAAGACCAGAGCTGGGCTAAAATTATGGTGCAGAAGTATTTTCTAGGTAGTAGCCATAAGGATATTCCTAGATTTGGCCTAGTGGGAAGTGGATCGGTGATTTGGGATACGATGAAGAAGGGGGTAGACTTAATTAAAAAAGGCTTGTTCTGGATTTGCAAAAGTGGGAGGGAGGCACAGTTCTGGTATGATTCTTGGGAGGGTTCCCACCCATTGTGATGTAGTATCCACATTTACATAATCTAGCACAATGATGTTGTGAGGCCGGATGGCAGAAGGTAAATGATTTTAAAACTTTTGGTCACCAAAATCAGCTTTTGGAAGCAAGCTGGAAAAAATAGGAAGAGTGGCCATTCAGGGTAACGGAGGTGGAGAGCATGGAGATGAAGGAGATTTTGGCTAGGTGAACCTATTGTGCCCTTGTTGGAGAGGATGAGCTGGCCTGGTTCCCTCACCCCAAAGGGAAATACTCTATGTCAATGGGGTACCAGGAGTTGGTGGTGTAGAAGCTCAGGGAGGTAAGGGAGGTTTCTTGGTGGAAACAGACATGGAATAACTTTTCGTGGCCAAAGTGCAATTGTTTTTCTTGGATGCTTGCTTGGAATCATTGCTTGACATGGGACAACCTCAAAAAGAGAGGTTTTGACGGCCCTTCATGGTGTGTGTTGTGTGGCACTCAGGAGGAGAGTGCATCCCACCTCTTTTTTGGATGCCAGTTTACGAGCAGAATTTGGCATGCTTGGTGGGGCACTTGAGGTGTTAGCTGTATCCATGCCCCCACACTGGAAAAAATTTGGCATAGAATTGAAAAAGTGCCCCCTACTGTGAGCTTCCTATAGGAAGTTTGGTTTGCTGGACCAATTTTCCTACTTTGGCAGGTGTGGTTAGAGTGTAATAGGTGCATTTTTGAGGGGGAAAGGATGGAAGCGGACCAAGTCTGGAATCAGGTCATCAAGATGATTCGAGAAATAGTTGAAACCAAATGTGAGGTGGCATTGTTGATGGATAGGAGGGACACTGAGTTGGTGGATAGATTAGGAATGCAATATATATCTCCAGAGGTAGCATGTGTAAGGAGGAGTGGCGCTAGAAGGCAGAAGGTGAGGCATGATGGCAAGTGGATGCCTCCTCCTGGTGATTTTTTGAAGATCAATACTGATGGGTCTTTAAGAGGTAACCCAGGGTAGGCTGGTATAGGTGGGATTGCGAGAGATGTCTCGAGTTCGGTTATTTTTATGTTTTTAGCTCACAAGGGCGTACAGACAGTTAACAAAATGGAGGGCATGGCTATTTTATTTGCTTTATAGATATCTTACGAGCTTAGGTGGCGTAAAGTGATATGTGAGGCAGACTCACTGGTTATGATTGATATGATCTAGGAATGACAAATTACTGAGGTAAGCTGGCAATTGTCCTTGATTGTTTAGTAGATTTTGCAGATTAGTATGCTCATGGAGATCGTGATTTTTGCCCATGTTCTGAGAGAGTGGAATCGGGCGGCT
The DNA here is from genome assembly GCA_037957365.1 of Torreya grandis. Classification (NCBI taxonomy): domain Eukaryota; kingdom Viridiplantae; phylum Streptophyta; class Pinopsida; order Cupressales; family Taxaceae; genus Torreya; species Torreya grandis. The sequence continues at coordinate 511,977 of JARHVA010005552.1, forward strand.
GACTACCTAGCTAGATGGGCATCGAAAGGGATTGGAGAGAGGTTGGTAGAGGAGGTCACACTTCTACCGTCAGAGGTTCAAGTAAATCCAGAGAGAATTTTAGCAAAGGAGAGGCTCTGAGGTGTTAAGGCGCTTCGACGCGTGGTGTTTGTTGTTTTTGTTGTTTTTTGGTTGTGGGCTCGTTGGAGCCTTGTACTCTAGTTCTTTCTGTTATTAATAAAGTTTTTACCCCTTTTTATTTAAAAAAAAAGAATTCATATGATGATCCCTTAATTTTATACATTACCATATATAACCTATATACACCTAAGTGGCAGTGGTTATACTACATAGTATAAACTATATGACTATATTTTTTTAATCGGAATCATATAATTTTTGTAGTTCAACTAAAGACCAAAAAAAAAATATATGGAATTCCATATATGTATGCTCATTATTGATACCTAAATCACCCCTATAGATTACTAAGTGTATTTATGCATCCTTGATTTTCTAAGGAAGGATACTCAAAACCGCGTATGCTTCCAATGGTGCATTTTATCCAAGTGACTGTATATATAATATTTTGGTACATATGAACTTGATATGTTATTTATAGATTCTGATCATAAATATAGGTTAACTCACTTATCAATTGAATAGCTATATAAAAAATAGTTGATATGTTAAATATAGATTATTTAATTACATTTTTAGGATTTGAGCATATATATATATATATATATATATATATATATATATATATATATATATATATATATATATTTTTTAATATAACATATATGTTTATATATGAGTTTTATTCAATATAATAATTGATCTCTATGAATTTTTAACATGAAAACCCAAAAATTTCCCCTTCAAATATCAACTTTCAATTTAGATGTTATGTAGAATTCATATGAAAATATTAAATTAATTTACACAAGATAAATTAAAACCACCACCAACTTGGTATTCACATCCAACATCCAACTTGAATGGTCTGTCAAACTTCGTAATTGACCTCCCTTCTCCTATTGCATCCCACCCCCCACTTTTATATTTTCTTCCTTCTTTGCATAAATTGTGGGATTTTTTAAAAACTTGTCTTTCCTTTCTTTTCTTGTTTTCTTTTTGTTTTTCTTCAAGATTTTAAATTTCCATGCTTTCTTTCTAAATAGATATTTACTAGCTATATCATTAAGGTTTTTATTTATTTTATTCCATTTTTTGTTTTATTTCTTATTTCTATTTTTCAAATAAATTAGAAATAATATCTTAATAACAATAATGACTTGACCCATATAAAGTCAATAATATCTTTTTAAATTGAAATGGTAACAACACATTATTATCCAAATCAACGTATTTGTTGTTATCACTACATTGTATATATTATCCACATCTTTTTCTATCTATACCTATTAAGACATATGTTGATATTCTATAATATCAGACGATAACAAGCTAATGTTTAAAAACATTCCAAACACATTTTAGTTAGTCTATATACCATAATAACCTAGTACTATTCACACTAATTTATGTTCTTGTAAACATTAATAATCAAGAATAACATAATGTAACACACTACAACATTATTCATCCAATCTACTTATAACAATCACAAAAGAATAATTCTACATAAGCATTAAACTGAACCAGCACACACATCTAATATGCATAAATGATTATCCAAATGGAGATAACATAAAGAATGTACCAATGCTAACCATTTAAACTATGCATATAATTATTGTTATTTAACATGGTGTGTATAGGGTTTTAGACATTCCTTTGTCATCCCCCAAAATATCCATCTATGTCACCCTCTATGATGATGCTCTCCCTCTATCATGCTCTAAGGGATGAATTTCTCTTGCGCCCAACTCATGACAAGAAAGTGGTTAGTCCATACATTGTGACATATATACATCCTAAAATACTATTAAAATCACACATCAACATGATATAAATGTAATAATATACACTACATCTAACTCAAGTCAATGAAATCAAGTAATCAAATCAATATTCAACTATCCCATAACTACATATGACTCATAAATTAGTTAATAATAACCAAATAAAATTGACAACGAAACTCCATAGATAATCAAGTAAACTTACTTAGTGAGGAATAAAAATTTAATAAAAATGAAATTACACAAGGGTTATAATTAGATATATAATAGGCTAATTAGATGCTAACCTTAGATATAAACATACACTGAATTTGTTATGCTAAGATAGTCTAAATATAGAAAGTAAAACTATGCTAGATATATAAATAGAATTTAAGTAAATAGCTTTTTTTCATGTTAATGTAGTTTTAGATCTAGAAGAGGCTAAAATTAGGTGAGAAGGAAATTCTATAAAAATCATCAGAATCTAGATTTGACACATCTAACTCTTTAGATAGTAATGTTAGCCTAGGATGGTTGTGTTGATGCTACTATCTGGGTTCAATGCTAGTGTCATGTATAAAATATCCACTAAATTAGGATGCATTCACCTAGATGTTTATGGGTTTTATTTCTCCTTTACTATGTTTCACTCATAATTTGGTCATAGATAGTCACTCCTTATGAAATGGCAAAACCTTATATTTGAATCTTTTATGTGATCTTGGGGAAAATTGGGTTAATGGGCACATAGTGTTTAGTTGATCCCAATGACCCTACTATCAAAGCATGCTACCTACATAGCCAATACTCTTAAGAGGACCTCAAACTAATATTTTTCTCCCCTACATGTTGGCTTGTGTGTGAATCACATAATGTATACAAATTAAGTACAATAGTGACCTATCTTGTAACTTAGAAAAATAGGTTCTTGTTATACTTATTTAGTACTTCAAACTTATAGATATGTTTTACCAATGACTAGTATGGAAATAGGTAAAATTTTATCAATTTAATGCTTGATAAAGATATTTTGGTAAATTAACTTTGGTGTCTTTGGTATTTTCTAGGTGTTCCCTAGGTTTAGCTAGGTGTTGCATGGTGAGGAGTGAATTAGGGTTGATTTTGTATTTATATCAATACTTTTGGAGTAATAATTCACATTAAAACACTTAAGATGACCATTAGGATACATTTCATTTAAAAATTAGATGACTTTAGGATACTGGACACATACAATGGGATAAGATAGTAACATCAACACTATTGTATATCCCAAACATTAGTGTCTAGGGAGCAAGAGAATAGGTATAGGTTCAAAACATGTAGTGATGTAAGATAAGTACATTTTAAACATTTTGGGAAACATAAAAGGTCTATTTCATCAAGATGATATTGTTAAAACTAAGAGATATATACTAAGGGGCACTAGATAGAGGAGATAGCAGACTTATGAAAGTGGGAAAGATAAATAAATGAGAGGAAAATTCAAGGTTTGATTTTTCCAAGTTTATAAGACTAAAGTGCTATATAATCACAAAATATCATCTACAATCACCCCTTAATATAGTAATGAAATTTCTTGTTTAAATGAAAGGAATGTGTACCTGTGTGTGTGTGTGTGCACGCGCACGTGCATGCGCACACCTTATCTATATGTTTACCCAACTTGAGTGATTTTGTGGTGACTAACTTGAAACAAAGAGCATGTTAGAGTATAAAACTAGTGCATATAATATGGGAAATAATTAAAATTGAAAGAACAAGGTTTTAGGAGTACACCTATGTGTCGATGTAACTTTCATGCCTATTGGCAATTTTTTTGTAAAATTTGTATCATAATAAGGCTATAAGACTAAGATTAAGATAAATATAGATAAAACTTTAAAGTGCATATATCTAATGGGAGAGAGAGAGAGAGAGAGAGAGAGAGAGAGAGAGAGAGAGAGAGAGAGAGAGAGAGAGAGAGAGAGAGAGAGAGAGAGAGAGAGAGAGAGAGAGAGAGAGAGAGAGAGAGAGAGAGAGAGAGAGAGAGAGAGAGAGAGAGAGAGAAGTCATGTGCCCCCAAATTTGGAACAAAAGTGAGTTTCCACCTAGTAATTGATATTATCTCAATTGTTAAACCTAATGATACTTATAACATGATTCCACCTCTATATATGGATAAATATAAAAATTGAAATAAGTACCAATATGGGGAACATGTGTCCAAAACATGCCCCCATTGTAATATGGAGATGTTAAATACTAAATAAGTGTGGATAAAATGCCTCCAAAGCATGCCTCTAGTGAATCTCAAAACTATGAATGTGTGGAACCCATTGCCATATGACATGCCCCTACTTAAACTAAAGATTGATATAAGTACCATTTATTGAATAAGTGTGGAGAACATGCTTACAGATTATTCCCCCACATATATTACCCACTTTTAGTTGAGGGAAGATAGGAATTGGTAGTCACCTCAACTCAAAAGGATAAGACAACTATGTAATTCATGAAAGTAACCATGTAGCATATGGAAGGAATATGTCTAAGTAGATATATTACTAAAGGATATATAATAATGTGATCACATATAGGCCTAAAAGGGATAAATCAATGTGCACCATTATTAGGATTATGTATATAATTATTATTTCAGGGTAACGTCAAAGCTAGTGGTGGTTTGTTTCGAATAAATAGCTTATTAATAAATTATTTCTGAATAAAAAGTTTGACAATTTAGTATCTATGTATGAAAAACCAACAACACCATAGGTTTGAGATTATTTTTTGGAAATGAATGTTTAGTTTTTTTTCATCATTGGCGTGATGTGGGATATAAACTGAGAAAACTTTACACATATTTTCTTGATCATTACAAAAATATGTATTATTATCATTCTATAACATTACCATTTGGGATTGTTCTATCAAAATTTCTTTTTTTACATCATTTTTTTGATATCTGGTATATCTTTTGGATAATTTAGAACATTGGAAACTTGCACATCATGTGATGGATCATCCACTTTTATTGATGTACCATTTGAATATTGAGGTGGATTTGGTAAAGGTTTCTCCTTTTGTTTTAGAGAATCTTTTGGTACCCATTTGTGTTCTTTTGACATATTTGCTTTAGAATAATTTATGTTTTGTATCTTTATTTTCAATTCAAAACAAGAATCAGTATGGTGATCATGCATTCTATGATAAGAAAAATAATTTTTGAATTTTCATATAGGATGCATATGAGGTAATTTGATCATATTATTTGAAGGAATCTCCAATAGAATCTCACTTGACCTCTTGATAGGTTTTTATTCACTTGTAAAATCATTGTCATTAGGTGACTTTGGTTTTGGCTTTCAATATTGATTTTTATAATGTGGATTCTTTTTATATGACATCATACTTTTTAATAAAGTGATATATGAATTTAGAGACTGATTTTACTTTTGTAACTCATGAATTAACTTTGTCATGATATTGATTTGTTACTTGAGGGTTTCACAAGCACACACCCTAGGTATTTTATTTTAAATATATTCATTTAAAAATATAGGGTTGGCCACATTACCCCTTAGATAAGTGATATACTATACCTAGTTAGAGGGAGATATATATCACCCTCCTTAGGGTTATGAGGAAGAAGGATATTCTCTATATCCATCTAAAATGTTTTGAAATTTGATATTAGAATAGGATAAGCAAGAGAAACAATTGTCAAGGAGCAATCCATCATTATAGTAAGTATATAGAAATTTTAGGCTATTGGCTAAGTTTTTTGAAAATAAGAGATAGGTTTTTTAGTAAAAACATGAAAAGAGATGAACCTAGAAAAAGAGGGAAACAAAAGTACATGTACGACCTTTAGATCTGAATTTACTAAAATAATAAATTTAGAAATTTAGAAAACCCATAAAATATTTTGGCAAAAAAAATAGATTTTTGTTTATATCTACATAATAATGAAAAAAATTGATTAATTTTCAATTTGAGATATTATGATTTGGAAATTATCCAAACAATGTAGAATGATTCATAGGGAAAACCCTAGAATATTCCAAATAAAGAATCAACAATTCAAATAAATCAGTGATATTTTTCAAAGATATGAGAGAAGATTATTTCACAATTTTTTTTTAGGAAACCCAAAAATTGATTTCAACATAAGTACACCATTTTCCTTGTATGGCAATATTTACTAAAAATAATAAATTGAAAAAAAAACATACCAAATGTTTAGTGCATAAAAAGAGGTTGTTTCATATATTAATATGAGTATAAATTACATCTGTTAAATTTTTAAATGAACCTATTTATAGGTTTAATTATGATAATAAATTAAGAATCCACTTTCAATTATATGCACATGAAATCCTTGTGATCATAGGAGGTAAAACCCTAGGGTAAAGCATTAGATATAAAAATACATCACAATAAATTGAAACCCTAAGAGGCTTAGAATCCCTAGATCATTTTTCTAATATTCATATGAATTAGGTTCACACAAATTTTAACCCTAAAATGCATCTAGATTGGGGTTATATAGATTATTTAAAGGGGTATATAGAATTGAAATGACACAAAGGTGATAATGAGATCTACTAATTAGATGCTAAACTCAAATATAACCATATAGTTGTTGGGGATCAACCAACAATAGATTACACTTATGAAAGCAATCAACACAGAATTAAATGAGACATACAAGTAACTAGAATGATAAATAGCAAGAACAAGAGATACAAGAAACCACCATGAAAACTTGTATTAAACTCTTTACAGAAGGAATACAATTGAAGAAACTTCTTTCTTCCACACCTCTCTCAGATGTATAGATATCTCACTAGATCTCTATCCCTCAAGAGCTCTCTCTCTCAAGAACAATCAACTCTAACAACCTATATTGATTCAACTCTGTACTGTTCTTCAACATACCAACTCAATAAGCTAAGAAGATCTAATTCTACATATAAAATTAGGAGACTTGAGCATGCACTTACAACCAACAGTTAAGCCTCTTGAACAAGGGCTCTAAAAACAATCTTACTAATAATAGAGACGCGAACTTAAGACTACAACTTAAACTCATCATGCAAACACTCGGTTCTATCCTTGGAAATAGCATTCTGGACGCACATGTAACCGATGCTAGCTCCTGCCTGCTTGCCTATGACCGACATCAACTGATCCACTACCGACGTCAGCATCTCTTCAACTGCACTTGACCGACGTCGGTCACTCTTGAATGACGCTGGTGACTGTGTAGACCCAAAACTGTCAAATGTGCTCATATGTGAAGCTTTTAGGATCCACACCTTAACAATCTCCCACTTGGAGATAAATAGCTACACCAGTACCTGTACAACAATATCTTCTAGCTCCTCCATCTTCAACTCAATCATGAAGACCAACAGAAGTTGAATGAAGATTCAACTTCTCCTTTGTAACTAGCTTGGTTAACATATCAGTAGGATTCCTATCTGTATGGATCTTTTCCAGCTTCAACTCACCATCTTCTAATACCTATCGTATGAAGTGATACCTTAGCTATATGTGCTTGGTTCTTGAGTGAAAGGCTGAATTCTTAGCCAAATGGATTACACTCTGACTGTCACTATACAATCTACAACTCTCATGCTCCCTTCCAAGCTCATCCATGAACTGTGTCATCCATATCATCTCTTTGCTAGCCTCTGTGACTGCAATATACTCTGCTTCTGTAGTTGACAAGGCAACAACCTTTTACAACTTAGATATCCAGCTAACCACCGTTCCACCTACAGTGAAAACATATCCTATAGTGCTCCTCCTACCATCCAAATCACCTGCCATATCTGAATCTACATAACCATGTAGAGAAGTATCTGAACCTCCATAGCATAAGTGCCTACTGCTGGTTCCTCTCAGATATCTAAGGATCCACTGAACTACTTTCCAATGTTCCTTACGTGGATTGGCCATATACTTACCACTCCCACTGCTTAGGCAATATTCGGTCTAGTACACACCATTGCATACATCAAACTCCCTACTGTAGAAGAATATGGAACTCTACTCATGTACTCTACCTCATCATGTGAATTAGGACATTGTTCTTTACTCAACTTAAAATGTCCAGCCAAAGGTGTGCTTACCAGTTTAGCATCTTGCATATTGAACCATTTCAACACCTTGTCCACATAATCCTCTTGAGATAATATCAACCTGTGATTTTTCCTGTCTCTCTTAATGCTCATGCCAAGGATTTTCTTTGCTGCTCCCAAATCCTTCATAGCAAATGTTTGAGCTAATTTCACCTTAAGCTCAGAGATATCCTGCATGTGTGATCCTGCAACCAACATATCATCTACATACAACAATAAAATAATATATCTACCATTATCCAATCTCTTAAAGTACACATAATGGTCAGATTGATGCCTACTGTAGCCATGCTCAGTCATAAACCTATCAAATTTTAAATACCATTGCCTAGGAGCTTGCTTGAGGCCATACAAGCTTTTCTTCAATCTGCACACTAACTTCTCCTTACCCTTGACCTCAAATCCTTTCGGTTGTTCCATATAAATTTCATCATCCAAATCTCCATGAAGAAATGTTGTCTTAACATCTAGCTGCTCAAGATGCAAATCCTCAATAGAAACCAAATACAGTACAATCCGTATAGAAGTCATTTTAACAACAGGAGAAAAAATCTCACCAAAATCAATACCTGGCTTTTGTGCAAATCCTTTCACTACCAATCTGGCCTTATATCTCATCTATCCATTCTCACCTTCTTTCAACCTATAGGTCCATCTGTTCTTCAGTGTCCTCTTACCTGCTGGCAACTCAACCAAATCCCATGTTTGGTTCTCTCTTAAGGACTCCATCTCCTCAACCATGCCACGTTCCCATTGACTCTTGGACTCCACCTGTATTGCTTCTTTAAAACTCTCTGGTTCTCCACCATCAGTTAGTAATAAATAAAATAATGAAGGGGAATATCGAATTAGAGGCTTACTTACCCTTTCTGACCTTTTGATGGGTGTCTGAGACTCGTTCACAACACGCTGTCCACCCAAATTCTCTGACGGTGACCGACCTCGGTCACTTCCAGGCCTATTACTGGCTGACATCAGTTTTTCCTGACCGATGTCGGTGCATGTCCTACCGACGTCGGTCTTTGTATGGCCGACGTCGGTCTCTGTCCTACCGATGCCGGTTCCTATCCTGCCGATGCCGGTCTCTGTGTTTTCCTGCAAGTGATTATTTCTTTTTCCCATGAGCTCATTTTGGACTGTCACCTCATCTAATTCACCATTGCTCTGCCCAAATTGATTCAGCTTCCTCAGCTGATCACAATACATCACTTTTTCATTTAAAACAACATCACGGCTCCTAATTACCTTGTTAGTTTCTAGATTCCAAAGTCTAAAACCAAAATCATCTAAGCCATAGCCAATAAATGTGCACGTCATAGACTTAGCATCTAGCTTTTTTCTATTTTCTTTATCAATGTGCACAAAGGCTTCACAACCAAAAACTTTGAGATATGAGAGATCTACCTTTTTACCTGTCCATGCCTCTTATAGAATTCCACCATCCAGAGCTGTAGAGGGTCCTCTGTTAATCAGGTACACTGTAGTGTCAACAGCTTGTGCCCAAAACTCTAAGGGCAAACCAGCATGCAATCTCATACACCTTGCATGCTCCATTATTGTCTTGTTCATCCTTTTAGCAATTCCATTCTGTTGAGGTGTTATTGGAACCATCCTTTGCCTATGGATTCCATGCATATAACAATAATCTCTAAACTTAAAGCTATAGAACTCACTGCCATTTTCAGATCTCAGGCACTTCAATCTTTTACCTGTTTCATTCTCAACCATAGCTTTCCAAAACTTAAAAGTCTCAAATACATCAGATTTCTTCCTAATACAGTAGACCCATACCTTTCTTGTAGCATCATCTATGAATGAAACATAGTACTGGGATCCTCCAATGGAAGTAACCTGAGCTGGTCCCCACACATCTATGTGAACAAGCTGAAACTTATGTTTCTTCTTAGTAGACCTAGTCTTGAGAAAACTAACCCTTTTCTATTTTCCAAATACACAGTGCTCACAAAACTCTAGATCTATGCCTTTTAAATCTGAAAGCATACCTTTAGACTTAAGAATTGACATCCCCTTCTCACTCATGTGGCCAAGCCTTGAGTGCCACAATTTAACATCTACATCTAAAGTAGATAATACAGAAGGAGAATTGTTAGTAACACAATTACACAAATAGAGAGTACCTACTCTCTTACCTCTGGCCATAACAAGTGCACCCTTGGTCACCTTCCAAGATTCTACTGTGAGAGTTACTGTACAACCCTCATCCCCTAACTTTCCTGCAGAAATCAAATTTCTCTTCAAGTTAGGAACATGCATCACATATCTCAACACCCATGTGTTGCCATTTTGCATCTTCAGTTGCACTTTACCTTTGCCAATTATTTTACAAGGCTCATCATCCCCTAAATACACTATTCTAAAATCTCCATGGATATAGTCACTAAAATATTCCCTATTAGGGGTAGCATGAAAAGATGCACCAAAATCTAACACCCAAGATTCTATATTATTATGCAAAGAGAATATTAAAGCATCTTGTGTAATACCTGCAACCTTGGCTTCTTCCTTTCCTTCATGCTGATTGTCCACCTTAGGCTTTGACCAGCAATCTCTGCTTATGTGCCCAATTTTTCCACAATTCCAGCATTGTGGCTTCCTGCCATTTCTAGATTTGGATCTTCCTCTCACCTTAGACTTAGATCTTGATCTCCTCTTGCTCTTATCTTTTTGCCTCCCCATGCTCTCAAAACTTAAAGTGTTCCCAGATGTCTCTTATGTGCTTTTCCTGCAAATTTCCTCATTCAAGATAACACTAACAACATCCTCTACTTTCAAAATATTTGATGCAGATGCAGTATTGCTAACTGCCATTACTAAGTCATGCCAGCTTTCTGGCAAAGAACATAATATTAAAAGAGCTTTTATTTCATCATCAAATACTATATTGATGAAACTTAATTGATTCACAATTCCATTGAAATCATTTAGATGAGTAGACACAGATCCACCTTCATTCATATGCAAATTAAATAACTGCTTCATAAGATATACCTTATTAGAAGCTGAGGGTTTTTCATACAAATTTGCTAAAGTAGTCATCAACTCTACCGTAGACTTTGCCTGTGATAAATTAGATATCACATTGGATGCTAGACTCAGTCTTATAGACCCCAAAGCCTTTCTATCAAGAACTTCCCATTCTTCATCATCCATGTCTTTGGGCTTCTTTGCAACCCCACCTAACGGTAAGTAGAGATATTTCTGATACAGATAATCCTCTATCTGCATTCTCCAATGTTGATAATTTTTGCCATTGAACTTCTCCATTCTCAATTTACTTTCATCTGCCATTGCTTCTCCCACTCAAACAAAAATCCCTGTAAAAACTCCTGTGAGTACATTGTAATCAATACACACTACACAGATCTGAACCACCTGTTAGTGAACCTGAGCTCTGATACCACTTGTTGGGGATCAACCAACAATAGATTACACTTATGAAAGCAATAAATGCAAAATTAAATTAGATAGACAAGTAACTAGAATGATAAATAGCAGGAACAAGAGATACAAGAAAACACCCTAAAAACTTGTATTAAACTCTTTATAGAAGGAATACAATTGAAGAAACATCTTTCTTCCACACCTCTCTCAGATGTATAGATCTCTCACTAGATCTCTATCCCTCAAGAGCTCTCTCTCTTAAGAACAATCAGCTCCAATAACCTGGATTGATTCAACTCTGTACTATTCTTCAACATACCAACTCAATAAGCTAAGAAGATCTAATTCTACATATAGAATTAGGAGACTTGAGCATGCACTTACAACCAACAGTTAATCCTCTTAAACAAGGGCTCTAAAAATAATCTTACTAATAATAGAGACGTAAACTTAAGACTACAACTTAAACTCATCATGTAAACACTCTGTTCTATCCTTGAAAATAGCATTCTGGATGCACAGGTAACTGACGTTGGTTCCTGCCTGCTTGCCTATGATCGACATCGGCCGATCCACTACCGACGCCGGCGTCTCTTCAACTACACGTGACCAACGTCGGTTGCTCCTGACTGATGCCGGTGACTGTGTAGACCCGAAACTATCAAATGCACTCATATGTGAAGCTTTCAAGCTCCACACCTTAACAATAGTTATTTTATTATGCTAAGATTATATAAATATGGAAACTACAACTAGGCTAGATATACAAACCACAATGAAGTGATTTACATAGCATTTTTTAATGCTAATATAGTTATGGATCTAGAATGGGTTGAAATCAGGTAGGAAGGAGATTCTAAAATAATTATTGAGTTCTATATGTGACACCTTTGGCTCTCTAAATAGTAACATTAGCCTAGGATAGTTGCGTCAATGCTACTATCTATACTTAACACTCATGCATTGTATGGAATATATATTGAAATATTATATGACCACTTAGATTTTTTTAGATTTAATTTTACCTTTACTCTAGTGCATTTATATCTAGGTCATGGACATTCTCTCCTTATGAAGTGGAAAACACTAGTTTTGCATCTTCAATGTGACCTTGGGTAAAAATGGGTTAGTGGGAACATGGTGTCAATTTGATCCCAATAACTCTGCTATCAAATGACACTAAAAACATATCTAATACTCTAAATAGGGCCTCAAATTTATGTAGTTATCCCTTACATGTTGGCTTGTGTGTGAATAATATATTATGTGCAAATCAAGTATAATAGTGACCTAGCTTATAACTTGGAAAATTAGGTTCTTAGGTTTCTCCTGTAGTACTTTAGACCTATATGTGTGTTTTACCTATGACTCGTATGTAAATAGGGAATTTTTTATTAGCTGAATTCTTAATAGAGTGATTTTAATAAATTTCCTTTGGTCTCATTGGTCTTTTCTAGGTGTTTCATAGGTCTAGTTAGGTGTTGCATGGTGAGGAATGAATAAGGGTTGATATTGTATCTATACCAATCACTTTGGAATAATAAATCACATTAAATCACTTAGATCAACCATTCATATACATTTCATTTTAAAATTGCATGACTTTAGGGAACTAGACATTTTTTTTGGGACATGACATTAATGTTAACAATATTGTTTATCCCAATGTTAGTGTTTTAGGAGGAAGATAATAGGTATAGGTTCATAACTTGCATAGATGGAAGATAAATTCATTTTAAACATTATGGGAAATATATAAGGTTTGTGTGATCAACATAAGACTAGGAAAACTAAGATATATATGCTAAGGGGCACTAGATAGAGTAGATTCAAGACTTATGAAAGTGGGAAAGGTAAAAAAAATGAGAGGAATACCCAAGGTTTGATATTTCCAAGTGTACAAGACTGAGGTGCTATATAATCAAAAAATATCATCAACACTTAATATGTTGTGTTGTCATAACTTATTTTAGGAATTCATTGTTATATATATATATATATATATATATATATATATATATATATATATATATATATATATATATATATATATATATATATATATATATATATATATATATATATATATAAGGTGCTTACTTTTTTCTTTTGTCATATAATGCAATAGTTAATCTATAAATCCAAGTCTATGGTCCCAAAGGGTGTAATACATTTTCATTGATCAAAGGATTTGCACAATTGATCTCTTTTAATGGTTTAAAACAAGAAATTTATTTTCTATATGTGGATAAAGATCTTGGCAAGCTTGAGAAAAGACACACCTAAATCACCTCTATTATTTTCAAATGACATGAAAATAATGGCACACTTTAATTTTATATAAGACAAGGTCAAGTGATGAAAATACACAAGCTTAAATGGTATTTAATATATAATGAATTCAAAATAAATATGATAAATTCCACCACAAATCTGAGTTTGAAGATGATGATATCTAAAAATCAAATAGAGATTGGTTTTTAATGACAAAAATATTGATGTGTGTGTCAAGTTTTAGAGGATAAATAATGACATGGTGTAAATGGAAATGAATATATTGATCATAAAAATGTATCATAAGGTTTTTTATATAGCTATATAGGTTATTTGAAGACTAAAAATCAAAATTTTTAATAATTAGATCAAAATCTAAGTGTAAGTTCCAAACTCTATTTCTCAATGGGTTAAGTTCAAGGAGTCTCTCCTAGTGTCCTAAACACATTAAGGTGGCCGGTTTATATAGGTTCAAATTACGCATAGATGAATTTATATATTTAAGTTATATTAAATCCTTTGAAATTATTGATTATGAATAAATTCATAAAGATAAAAAATACAAGGTAAATCAAAAGTGTCAATTTGTTGGGTCCATACAAAACATCAGGGTATCTTGTAAAAATGTTTTAATTAATTATTTTTGTAATTAGTTATTAATAACATGTGCAAAAAACTAATACATAAAATAATTAATGAGTTTCAAAATGTATATTAAAAAGTGAAATATGGGAAAAATCTAGTTATCATAATTTTGTGTTACGTAGAAGTAGGTAAAAAAATAGTTTCTCAACTACTTTGAGTGGAGAAATGTAGACATAAGGTATGATTATTTATACAAGATGGTAATTATTTATCTCACCTTTGGGGGATATTATGTGGAAAATTTGTGTGCTTCATGTACTTTTCAATAAATTTTAATTGAATACATTGGAATGCGAATATGATCTATTGTTTTATGAGTAGTTGGTATTCTTCATTAATGAAACATACCTTGTTGTTTATGAATTAAGCTATATGTTAAATTATTGAATTTTATTGATTATGTGTAAGCCTTGGATTTTTTTTTAAATTGTGTTGGAAACCCTTGAGGATGGACTTTGTGTGAGATATATGTAATTTAGTTTGAAGAGAAACTTTGAGCTTTTAGGAAATCTTTGCTCTCATTGCATATGTTGTATATTTACATCTATATGTTGACAGAAATACTTTTAATCTATTTTTATGTTTTGTGATTTATCAAAATGGTATTTTATGCTTGTTGTGTTATGGGTTTTGTGTATTTATATTACGTTTCATTTATTCTCATTTTTTTTATCATTATCATTCCTTTTTTATTTCCTTTGTAAATTCTAGTTAAAATTATAAAAAAATACTAGTAAAAAACCCCATCGTATAAGGGTGTTTATAATACAAAGGAAAATTAACCATTATATGTAGATTTATCCAATGTTTAAATTTAAAGTATTTCTTGTTGGGTGTGTGTATAAAACAAAAGAATAAATCACAATGACATAAAATATTTACAATAATTCTTTCTCATCCACTAAAGAATTAAAGTGCATTTTTCCTTTGATTTGAAATATTTCAATGGACCTCCCTTGGAATGGAAGTTGGATACTATGTCAAACTAAAGTACATAACTCCTAAAAATAACTATTCATATTATGGAATTAGTTTTTCTTGTAAGAGTGTGACACAATCAAGGATTAGGTCTAGATAGGATCGAATGGATGGAAAAATTGCCTATTCTAAATTTAAAATAAAACTATGGAAAAAATTATTATTTGCATTAATATCACAATACAAATAAGCATTAGGAAGGTACATTATATATATAATTAAAAAAACTCAAAATTATAAAATAGATTTAAGCCATATTTCCCTAATGACATAATTTTATAGTTAGGTGACAACTAAACAAGATAAATAATATGTGTAAGTAAAAAAAATTAAATGGAATTAAAATGTAGACCAAAAATCCCTCCCTTAAGCTTATATTAGGTGGGTATTGGAATTGGGTCCCAATTTAAATGTCTAAGGAGGTACCCACGTATATATAAAATCCCCCCAATGGAGGATGATGGAGCTACCTAAAGCCTAAGAAGAGCCTTCAAATGAACATACTTGCTCTCTATGAATGGTTTGGTAAATATATCAAAAATTTGATTTGTAATTTGTAGGTCACAGAGATCAATTCATTACTTGTGGATAAGATCCAAAATGAAATACATATGAATCTTGATATTTTTGGTCCACTGATGGAGGAACATATTCCTTCAAATTTAGATTGTGTATTTTTTGTCATAGAAGATGATTTTTGGTCATTTAAATTGAATACCAAACTTAGTGAGAATACTTTGAATCCAAATAGCCTTAGTGGTAGCATTAACAACTCTTTTATATTCAACCTCTATATAAGATAAATTAATAAAATTTTGATTCTTGATTGACAAAATAATTGGAATTGAATCAAGATAAAAACTTTAGCATGAAGTAGACTTATGATTTTTAATATCACTAGCCCAATATGAATATGCATACCTAATACAATCAACATCAATGCCTACACCATTATGAATCACAAAATTGTGAATATCATAAATATAGTGGATAATATTATTACATGCTTTTCATTACAACTCATGTTGTTCCTATATAAATATAGATACCATGCCCACTACACATGAAATGTCATGTTTGGTGTGCATAAGGGAGTTGAGACTACCAATAAGTTACTGATACAAGGTAGCATCAACCAAATAAGATGGATAATTAGCCTCAATATTCACACCAGATAGAAATATATTTAGAGTTGGATTACAGTCAGCCATGTTAAACCATGTAAGAAAATCAATAACACACGTTGACTATGTAATAGTGATCCAAGAGTTAGACTAATAAATTTTAATCCTAAGTAAGTAATGAAATAAGGCCAAGTTAGTCATTTAGAACCTATTAAACAATGCATTTTTAACTATTGAAATGGTGTATTAATAAGTCCATGTGCTCAATATGTTATCCATATAGAGAATAAAAATCAATAATTATTCATCCTACCTGAAAATGCAGACATTTAGATCATAATGGAATCTATAAAACCCAACTAAAAGAAGAAAGGAGTCCATCATGGCATATGAAACTCGAAGAGTTTGTTTGAAGCCATAGATAGATTTCTAAATTTTTCAAACTAAGGAAGAATCTTCGAAAAATATTTGTGATTACTCCATATATGTTTAATTTTTGAGGTCACCATAAATAAAGGGAATCTTCATATCCATCAAATGAATATCACATAGATGTGATGTGGCAATGACATGTGTGTCTCAGATTGAGTTCATTTTGGCAACTGGGGAAAATGTATCAGTATAAGCAATGTCAGGTTCTTGAGAAAAACCCTTTTCTATAAAATGTTCTTTAAACTTATTTATGAACCCATTTTATATAAATTTTATTTGGTATATACACTTACATTGAACAAGTTTTCTTCCCTTAGGAAGAAGGACTGAATCCTAAGTTTTGTTCATCATCAAGGAACCATAATCTTCTTCCATAATATTATCTCACTCATAAATTATTGATTCCTTTCAAAATTAATGTGGATTACAAGTAGATGAAGTAAATTCATGTTAAGCATTCTATAATTATGAAAAATTTAACTTGGTGTTTGATGGATCTTCAACCCAATGGCTAACTCTTTCAAGAATCAGTCTAGACCAAAAAGGATGAAATGTTATAGAGTCAGGATGATATTCTTCATACTTTTAATATATTATAGGAAAAGGATAAAGTGACCCCCCATAAATACTCTCATCATTAGAACTAGAAAAAGAATCTAGATCATCACAAACCTACTCAAATGCATATGAATCAACATAATTATCATCAAATCCTAGTACATCGAAGGAAGAGGGAGGAGTGTCAACTATGGAGTCTAATGCAACCTCTTAGAAATGAAAAATTCTCTAAATTAACAATTCATTATTGGTGAGATGGGTAAGTTTATATCTCTTAACACCCTTACGATATCCAATGAAGATGTTGTTAGGTTGTGGAGCTAAAAGCTTCACTGATGCAAACAGAGGAGGAGGTTTTAGGAAGGTTGTTGAGTGTGTCAGGCACCAACATCGGTCAGGCCAACCGACATTGGTAGGGAAGAGACAGGAAGCAACTGACGTCAGTCAGAAGTCGGCTGGCATCGGTGACCGCCAAGCAGATAGGGACCGATGTCGGTCACTTGTGTGATTCGACTGTGAGTGTTTTACGGGTAGTTAGCTAATGAACCAAGTGTTTGCATGTTGAGAACCAATTTTAGACTGAGAGCTACGGATCTAATTATTGTAATTAGATGTCTAATTATTGTTTGGATGAGATATATATAATAGACTCATGGATTGTATTGAAATTTTTTCTAGTTTGAGTTGAGTAAAGTTTGCTTCTTCTGTGTGTGAGGTGAGCAAGGGTGTTCCTCCTAGTTCCACAGAAGTACCAGGTGGGTGCTATATTGGAGAATTAGTAGGGTTCTTCATCTATGTATGATCTTGGTCATCAGGTGAACATGGCTACTTTAGGAGATCTACATGGTAAGTAAGATCATTGATCTGCAGGTGTATGTGTGTGCAAAGTCAAGGTTCACAAGTGTGCAGAACCAGATTGATTTGCAGGTGTGCAAGATCAGAGAGGACAGCAACACAACAGGGAGCAGTATCAGGAGAGATCTACTTAGAGTATAGTGGGTACTCAGATAGAGCATAGAGGAAGGCAAGGAAGATCCTTCCATAAGTAAGATCAGATTGGGTTGCAGGTTATTATAGTTTAGGGGAGATATACTTGAAGTACGCTTGTGTACTTGTGGAGTGCGTGGAGCACTGGAGGTGATCACCAACTCAGTGTTTGAGTTAGGTGTTGGGACCTAAGGGAGAGAGCTTTGAGGGAAGATTTACTATTTATGCCCTAGAGGTGTGTAAGGAAGAAGAACTGTGGCAGCCTTCTTTGTTGTATTTCCTTCTAAAAGAGTTTTAATACAAGTTGTGTATTGTCTCTCATATCATATGTTATTTTTGAATTCTAGTTACTTGTTGATTCTGGTTAATTCTGCATATTAAGTTGCTTAGTAATCAATTGTGTGCTTCTAGTTATTCATATCCCAACACGTAGTATCAGAGTTAAGGTTGCAGGAAGCGGTTTTGTGTTTGGTTACAGGTCACTCTCAGGGGTTTCTAATTGAGTAGGAGTAGAGCAATGGTAGATCAAAGTAAGCTTAGAATGGAGGAGTTGAAAAGCATAGATGGTCACTTACGGTCCTATGGAAAGAAAGAGCAAGTAAAAGAAGATTGTTGGTTGGTAGCAGATCAGCATGAAGGAACTGAAGATGCAGATGGTGCATGTGTTGTTACACAAGATGCTTTGGGAGGTTTCTTGGATAAAGTTGAATCTTGGTTAATAGATTCGGTTGCCTCTTTCCATGCAGCCCCAGGTAAAGGAGCTGGTGAGCCTTGTCAGAGAATTAGCAAAGGGGAAGTGAAGCTGAAATTACAGGCAGCCAACACATGGGTGTTGAAGGAGGTCATGCAGGTCCTAGGTTTGGAGATGTGGCTAATTTATTTAGAAGAGTTGGGTGATGAGAGATGCACAAGAACTCTTACAGTGGATACACTTGAATTAGCTAGTGGTAAGAAAATAGGTACTCTTTATCTACTTGTTTATATTACTAATTCTTCTTCTGTTGTGGAGACGTGGCTTCGTAGGCTTAGTCACATGAGCAAGAAGGAGATGCATGTTCTTAAGTGGAAGACAGATATATTTGATAGGCTTAAGAACTGGAAAGCTTTGGTGTTTATGGAGGAGATGGCAGATAGAGACCAGTGGATGGGGTTGGATACTTCTAAGCAAGGCAGTTTGGACATGGGTTTTGATTCAAAGGAGCTCGCGGGTAAAAAGTCATCACTCACAAGAAAACATAGGTACCATCATTAATAATAAAATCAACATCGATAGTAGGTAATGCCAATGTTGATCAAGAGGACCGACGTCAGCATTAGGAGACACTGACGTCAGCATAGTTGGTAGTCAGGATAGGCGCATGGAACTGACGTCAATTGGATGCAGACTGTGTGGTGACTGAGGTCGGTCACTGTAACAGATTTTGGGTAGACAACAAGCTGTCAAGGAGTCTCAAATGCGCATACAGAGGACTAAAGATGTAAGTAAGCCTCAAATTCATTAATCCTCTTATTTATACTAGTTGCTGACTGTAGAGTAGGAAGGATCTAAGAAACAGTGGGAGCATGGTAGGTATATGATGCAGAACCAAGTGGAGACTTGGTAGGGTTGCAAGTAGGTATGAAAGCACAGAGACAAATAAATTCCTTGGTTGAAGAATAAAGAGAATGGACACTTGAGATGGAAGACCAGGTCATATGGTCTTGAGGAAGCTGTAGGACAGTGGTATAGGTTTGACAGGTGGAGGACGAAGCATGGCTTCAGTCAATGTCAAGATAACTACTGTGGTTTGTCTTACCAGGTGGATGATGAGTCATGACATCATTCTGTTGCTATATGTGGATGGTATGCTAGCTAGCAAGTTTATACATACAAGGTTTTGCTAAGCTAAGGGTAAGATTAGTTCAGTGGTTTGCTATAAATAATTTGGAGCAGTGAAATTCTTTGGCATGGGAGACATGGAGGATCACAAGTTGATTTTATCTCCAGTGGGAGTTGATGTGAATTAGGTGTTGGTGAGATTCAGGATGTAGAATCAGAGCACACTAAGGGCTGGATAGTTTAGTGTCTGAAATCACATGAGGTCTGGTATAGACTTGAGTTTGCCCAAGCAGTGGGTGTTGTCAGAGAGTTAAGAGCCAATTCAGAGAAGTGGGTTCTCAGGTATTTGAGAGGGACCAGTAGTAGGAATTCATGCTATGTAGGGTTAGGACTTCACTACATGGGTTTGTAGGTTCGGATGTGGTGGGTTACTCCGATGACAGGTGGTGCACCACAGGGTGTGTGGTGGGTTGTCTTCAGGATTGATCTTGAAGAGGGATACAAGCCAGGAAATAGATTAGATAGGGTACAGGTATAGGTACAGTGTAGCTATTTATCTCCAAGTGGGAGATTGTTAGGTTGTGGAGCTAAAAGCTTCACTGATGCAAATAGATGAGGAAGTTTTAGGAAGGTTGCTGAGTGTGTTAGGCACCGGCGTCGGTCAGGCCAACTGACATCGATAGGGAAGAGACAGGAAGCAACTGACGTCGGTCAAAATTCAGACAATGTCGGTGACGCCCAGGCAGATAGGGACCGACATCAGTAACCTGTGTGGTTTGACTGTGACTATTTTATGGGCAGTTAGCTAATGAACCAAGTGTTTGCATGTTGAGAGCCAATTTTAGACTGAGAGCTGTAGATCTAATTATTGTAATTAGATGTCTAATTATTGTTTGGATGATATCTATATAATAGACTCATGAATTGTATTGAAAGTTGTTCTAGTTTGAGTTGAGCAAAGTTTGCTTCTTCTATGTGTGAGGTGAGCAAGGGTGTTCCTCCTAGTTCCACAGTAGTACCAGGTGGGTGCTACATTGGAGAATTATCAGGGTTCTTCATGTATGTATGATCTTCGTCATCAGGTGAGCATGGCTACTTTAGGAGATCTACATGGTAAGTAAGATCATTGATCTGTAGGTGTATGTGTGTGCAAGGTCAAGGTTCACAGGTGTGCAAGATCAGAGAGGACAGCAACACAACAGGGAGCAGTATCAAGAGAGATCTACTTAGAGTATAGTGGGTACTCAGATAGAGCATAGAGGAAGGCAAGGAAGATCCTTCCATAAGTAAGATCAGATTGGGTTGCAGGTTGTTGCAATTTAGGGGAGATCTACTTAAAGTATGCTTGTGTACTTGTGGAGTGCGTGGAGCACTTGTGGTGTGTATGGAGCACTAGAGGTGAACACCAACTCAGTGTTTGAGTTGGGTGTTGGGACCTAAGGGAGAGAGCTTTGAGGGAAGATTTACTATTTATGCCCTAGAGGTGTGGGAGCCCTAGAGGTGTGTAAGGAAGAAGAACTATGGTAGCCTTCTTTGTTGTATTTCCTTCTGAAAGAGTTTTAATGCAAGTTGTGTATTGTCTCTCATATCATGTGTTATTTCTGAATTCTAGTTACTTGTTGATTCTGGTTAATTTCGCATATTAGGTTGCTTGGTAATCAATTGTGTGCTTTCGGTTATTCATATCCCAACAGATGTAAAGCTGATTGTGATATTCCATCACCTTATATTTATTTTTTAGCATGTAGTCCATAACAGGAGACCTAAAAAATCAAAAGTGTTTTATTATGGGTTTCTAAGCACTCCATTCTTCAAAATTAGTGAGTCCCTCATGTTATTTATGGGAAACTCTATTCTAGATATAAGAGGAGTATTTTATTGCCTCGTCTCAACACTAAGGTGCAATAGACTTGGAATGTAGCATATAATTGACCATTTCCTTTAGGGACCTATTACTGTTCCTTTTAACACCATTCTACTGAGTACCATATGGAAATATATTCTATATTTTAATCTCCTTTGAAGTGTATAAATTTGAAATTATTACTAACACACTCATTGCCATTTTCACTATGTAAATTATTGATGAAATTACCTGAATATTTTTATAAAATCACCTTGAAGTCCTAAAAATTATTAAAGACCTCAAATTTACACTTAATAAAGTACACCCAAGTATACCTCAAAAATTCATTGATGAAGCTAAGCATGTACTTAGTCATATTAAAAGAAGGAGATGTAAATGGACCAATAATGTCACTATGAACTAGCTCTAATGTGTGTGTATCTCTCCATGCTTTGTCATTGTCATACTTTTCTTTAGGATGCTTACCAAGTATTCAACATTATAAAATACCATAATAAAAATAAACACATGGAAACCTATAACCTTACCATGATGATGGAGTTACTCTAGGTAGTGTTAGCTGAGATGGCTAAATCACTCATGCCACAATTTAGTCATCCCATTTAAATGACTTAGTAGTGTATTAAAGTCTATAATCATGAATATTTTTATACTTTATAAAATGTAAATATGGATTCATTGTCTACTTCCCTAATAAATATTCAATTTGATGTGGATTCAAATATCTTACTTTAACCAATGTGAGTGATCCAATAAATAGATAAGATAATTATGGATAATGAGGGACCACATATAACATATTAAAAATTTTCACATCATTCACTTCAACAAATCCTATCCCACTAACTTATTTATAAGTATGGTCACTCAACACGATGGAAGGCATATAACAAGGATCCAAGGGTGAGAAAAGGTCTTAAGATGAATCCATGTGGCATCAGGAACCAAAATCAATTACTCATGTGGAAGGATATAATTCAAATGCAATAAGTTATTTGACATTATATTTTTCATTTATATTGTTTTAGTCCTTTGACTATTCATGTGCTAATGAAATTTGATTGGTACAACTAGGGACACTGATATTGTGCTTATCAAGCATCTTAGTTAGCTAGTTTATTTGCTTATTCAAACATTCAATTTCATCATGCCCATTTTTATTACAATAAGCACATGTGAGTATCTCTTTCTTGGGTTTCCCACCTAAAGAGGACTTATCTAATGCTTTGTAATGAGAATTATCTTTATAAAATTTTCTTTATTTTGGGTCCTTATTCTTCTATTTCTTCTTCTTACTACTAGAAGCCTTTTTTTTTTCAAGACTCATAATTAAGGTTTCTGATCTAGATTACATCAGTGTACCCATTTGAATAATTTTTTATTTATCCTTAGTCAAGTTAGAAAAAAAATCATCCCAAGATGGCATGGTCCTTGTAACTCCAAGGACATGCTTGGTGGCATGGAAAGTAGAAATATAGATAGAATAGTTAGATCCCAATTTGGCAAGGATGGAAAGAATTGATTAATCTCTTTTTAATAATACACAGTTTCAATTGTAACTGTAGTGATTTGAATTTTGTGAATAAGTATTGTATTATGTCAAAATTAATTGGGGTCAAACCGATGATCTCATTTTCTAGTTCATGATCTATAATTATGTCTTGCTTACCAAAGATTATTTATAATGTGTTCCACACTTGATTAAAAGTAGTTATATATTCACTATGAAAGAGAAATTTAGGATACATTGATAGGTATAATAAACCATAGGCTTTGTCACTTTTGTTATATCATTTCACTTTATCTATGTTAGGTCTTAGTTCTATTTTTTTACCTAGAGTGATTCAGTGTGAGCCCTTACTCCTAAATAACACTTTTATTTTAAATTTATACTCATGAAAGTTGAATGAAATAAGAAAAAAAAATTTATATTAATTCATTGCATTAAATATATATGTGTTGAATTGGGTAGTGATAGAAATATAAGGAAATATAGCTCCCCTAAATCTATATAGGTTAAATTTTACAAGGGACAAAAACAACACCAATGAGTAGAGGTCAAAAACCTATAGTCTAAACAAATAGTCCTTAAAAATCAACCATTTGCTAAAATTTATGGAAGTTTGATGATCTTTATTGCAAAAGTATTATCCACTTTAAATAATTTTGGGTGTGAAAAAAATTTGTCCCAACACTGTGAGGAAAATTTAAGCCCAATTGGGTTGGTTATGACCAAGGTCTAAAATCCCATGTGGCTATGGGGTTAATGCTTAAGATGAGTCTCCCCCTTGATGATGTCACTTAACAGTATGATGTGATCAAGGGAGTTTCATCACTCTAAAATTACATCCACATTTATAATGAATAATGATTGCCTCTTTATGTTTGAATTTGACATGCACACATAAGTCTCTCCAAGAAATAATATGGTAGAATTTATGAAGGGTGGAAATAAGAGGTGATGGAAGTGAGATTCTAGAGGGACAAGGCTCAATGACAAAAATAAGTTATTCATGAAATCTTTAGAACTTGTGAGGTGTCTAAGAAAAAAGAAAACAATTTGGGTGGGTTTAGTACTAAGTAGATTCAATAATGTGTCCAAGTTAGGGGAGAGTCTAAGGAGTGCATGAGTAAGTGGTAAAACCTGAATCTTGTTTGAACAAAGGATAAAACCTAAGGCATGTAAAAGCACAAGGTGAAACCTGTAGTCACTTAGAGAAGCAGTAGAACCCTCCACCTACTAAAGAAAATGAAAATGCCCATCAAAGTGGAAATATTTTCCATGGGGTAAAACTTTTCTAAAGTATATCAATTTTTTTTGGAAGGTGGAAATGTCTATTATGGATATAAAACCACCAAAGTACCTATAGGAGGTAAAAACTTTGTCAAAATTAAAAACCCCTTAGCTCTTTAGATTTTGTATGACGTCCAAGAAAAATATTAAGGACCCACCTAATTTTTTGAAAACCCCATAAAAACCTATAAATTATTTTTCATGTAAGTCCCTATATGTGTAGTTTTTAGTAGATCCCACAAAAACACCTTCAAACCCTCAAAAAATGGTTGAAATCAACTATCATGAAACTAGGTCATATATGCAATCAAATATAGGGGTTTTTCACCTTGTGAGTTCAATGGAACAAAATATTTTCCATGAAAGATTAGTGGTAAAGAGATAACCTATAAAAATTCATTTTCTCTTGTTTTTTTTCTAAATCTAGATTAACAAAGAACCCATAAGAAGAGCAAAATCTAATAAATGGGGAATATAGAATATTAATGATAAAAAAATCCTATATATATGGTATATAAGATAAAGTATCAACATTTCACAATATGATCTATAGCATTAAAGTATCATAAAATCTTTAATACCATGTTAGAGTGGGCCACAATTGAGGATTGGGTCTAGATAAGATCAAATGCATGAAGAAATAATAATAATAATAATAATAATAATAATAATAATAATAATAATAATAATAATAATAATAATAATAATAATAATAAGAGATGATTCAACATGTTTTGCATCATTCTTTCAATTTCAAAATATTGGGAGAGATTGAATTACTAAAGGAATAATATATTGACCCAAAAGTAAATGACAAATTTGGATTACCCCTTCATAAAGATGACAACAATTGTTTTCCATTTTCATTTTGAACTAGGGATCCATGGTTCACTAAGCTGTAAGACTCAATATTCAAAGGTTTTGAAATCTTGAAAACAAAAAAAGACATGAAGGTTGATAAAGTGGAATGGTGCCTAATATTCATTTCAAGCGAGATGAAAATTATTAAAGAAGATTTCGATGCATATGATGATTAAAAATAATTCAATGATGATTTTTTATATACCATAGTCATTTAACTATTTTGGGGAATAATGGAGTTTTATTCCTATTTTAGTTAAGGGATATAATAATAAACTATTAAATAATATTGCAATAATTATAGTCCTAATTTATATACTTTATTTATATTTTTTACCTTTATAAAAATAACAATAAATAAGGAGATATATAACTTATCTCAAAATAGGCTAAAATGGCTATTATAGGGTTTAAAACTAGCAATGAAAGATTGGTATAGTATTGCAAATCAAAATATGGATTTTGTTTTGTGAAAGGATAGGACCATCACAAATAAGACACCATAGGGTTTGATGTTGTTGTCCACTCTTTCTGCTATTGTCCAAACTACTCACAGAGACATGATTTTTATGTGTTCTTTGTGATGTTCTTGTGTGATCTTGCATATTAAATTTCAAGTGTTGAATGTTGAAAAAACCCATTATAGATCTATTTTAATCTTCAAAACCTAACCCTCCATCATGCTTGATAACAATATTTTAACCACTTAAAAGGGGGGGGGTGTTATTGTGTGTAAGATACACTAAACATGTGATCCACACCCCTTGTGTGGGCATGTTTCCTACATACCAATATTTTGAAGAGGGATAAATCCATATGTAGTTCTCCCACTTGATGTGCTTTATGCAATAGTGTAATGTAGATGTAATAATGTCAAATTAAGTGTGATTGAGGTGGTTAGGGAAAGGTGTGAAAGTTTAAATGTGTTTGTAGCTATGGTTGGGTGATTGTATGTAGAGAATAGGAAAGTTTGCCTTAGTGGTTTGTTTGTATTCTTTATTTATTTATAATATTTGTCACCTCCCTTTGTAAATGACATTTTGATGGAATGTTATAGGGATATATTGATCATGAGTTAGATATATTCATGATAGGCTAACATGATGAATGATAAGAATTAGATGAAAATGGTCATTTAGTGTCAAAATGTGATTGGATAAGAGCACCAAAAATGGGACACCTAAGGTCTAGATCTATAGTCTAATCATGATGCTCCTATCATATAGGCTCTAGACTTGAGGCGATATAATTGGATTTGGAAATAGAGCTTGGTTGAGCTGGAATGATCATTTGGAAGGCTATGGATGATTGGGAATAAGCAAAATAATTTCTCAAGAGGGTCATAAGATCATACAAGGACCTATGGATTGGGTGTCACAATCCATAATCAAGCTACCAATTTTAACATTTTATATGACTACATTTCGCCCCTTTATTATAGTGATACAATAATGAAAAATACTAGGATAAGGAAAAATAGAAAGCATACCTGAACTTACCTATAAGGGTGAAGCCCATGAAGTTGTGTGATGTTGAGTGTGCATAGAGAGAGCACATTGTTAATTGTAAATATGTAAGATAAAATAAAGAGTAGATTAGTTATTACTAAACATTATATGAATAAAATAAGAATGTACAAAAGCTAGATAAAAGAGAGAGAAAGAGAAAGGAATAAATACACCTTACTAGGTGTGTGAACCAATACAAAACCTATTATGATGTTGAGTGATTCTTAGTGATGTTGGGTATGTGTTGAACCAAGAGTAAAATTATGAATGGAATTGAGTGCTAAATTCCTTGAGAGTGGCTCAAGAATGCAAAGGATAACCCTTTTCCTCCATCATCAACCACTAATTGAAGCTATGTGATCTTATGCATATTTATTGATGTTTGGATTATGTGTCTAATCCCTCTGAATAGGTGGCTCAAGAATACAAAGGTTAGATAGTCCTTTGGATCCATCATTTACCACTAAGTGAAGCTATAAACTAATATTGATATGGATGTGCATCGTATGAGATGGCTTTTGAAGCCCATGAATGATCTAAAATCTAACAATATGGCATGGATAGCCAAATGTGTACTAAAAAAACTAGGCCAATCTTGGCCATTCTGAAAGGTGGAGCTTAAGATTATATGAAATCCACTCTAAAATTGGGAATTAAGCTTATATGGAAGCCACTTGGGAGTGATGCCAACCACATACAAATGGAATAAGGCATGCAATTTCTTAAAATACCAAGATAATATACTAAACTCAAAAAGAAAATAAGTCAAATATGTCATGCACATTGCCCCCAATCACTAGTATTTGTAAAATGGATTTTGATCTAAAAGTTATACCGATTGCCTAATATAAAACTGGAAGTGAGATCCACCATGTTGTTCATGATGCCCCCTATATCTAGATTTTCTGAGAAAAATTGTACTAAAACTATAAAATCTAAACTAAACTATTATTGATAAAACTATAATTGAACTTACGTTTCTATTTATTTCTAGAAAATCTAGGTTTTTTATTGTTTAAATAGGAGTACCAAAAATAGGACACTTTGTGTTTGACACTATTATCTAAGTGTAGTGCTCTTGCCCTTTTCTAATTTTGATCATTGTTCTATAATCATCACTATTTATATGGTTTGTTCTACGTAGTTTGATCTTTGATTACTATTTTGAGTGTTTTGAGAACTCATGTTGTATTGGTAGGAGGATCTGATCTCTATGACAAAACCCTTGATTGTTGCCCCCTCTTTTGAGGGTAGGAATTAAGACCTTGTAATGACTTCTCTTAGAATAAAGAGCCCTACAAGTGTGTTATGCTATGAAATACATGATATAACAATGATAATAAAAAAGAAGTCTCAAGATATAGCATTGTTTGCATTGGAGATTGTTAGATCAACAAGGGTATGCCTAGATAGATGTAAAAATGTAATAGCATGTGCAGTATACTCAATTGAAATTGGAAATTTTAGTTATTAGTTATTAGTTGTCAAGAAGGAATGGATCATGATGTCCTTCATGGCATCCAAGAAGGCAAGATAATGCATGATGTGGATCATGGCATTGAAAATAGTGAGAAACAAACAAGCAACAAACACACAAGGAAAGAAGCAAGAAGCATACAAAAGAGGTCAAGGGGATAAGTAAAAAGGGACTTTGGCACACATCACTCAAATTGCAAAGCAAGCATACAAGGTAGTTAAAATTCCCACATACACATACAGTTGAAAACAAGAAAGGTTGGCATGAGGGCCACAAGCATATAGAAGAGTACAAGAAAAGGACATTGGAAAAGGTCCTAAGGAACACACAAGAAAAGAAGAAAAAGACATTGGAAAATGTCCTAAGGTTCAAACAAGAGACAAAATAGGAACTAAGAAATGTAGTCACAACTATCTACTCAAAGCAAAAAAGGAAGGCATGTAATTACTAAAAATACAATCACATCTAAATAATTAAAGCAAGAAGTGAAAGTATGTAAAACATATAATATAAGATTAGGTAGATGCTAAAAAATAAAAAAGTGCTATATACTAGTGAGTGTTGATAGAGTAATATGTGTAAACTTATACGTAATGTACATCAACATAATAACTAGAGTGTATGTTGTAGGAATGACATAACCTATATGGTGTAGTCATGTAGAAGATGCCCCTACTGGGTAGATATGTTGATGTATATATTGAATGTAGGAGTAGTAATCCCCCTTAATGGGTAGAGTGAAGTAATTAAGGATCTAGGTGTCACTGCTCACACTCAAATAAGATCAATTGAAGCATGGTAATATATATAAATCAGCAAGCACTAGTATACAATAGAAAAATGTAAGTCTAGCATGGTAGTAGAAATGTAAAGCATGGATAATGCATATAAGTGAATTTTTTTTACTGTTTTGAGCTATTTGAATGTTTTTGTATTTTGAAATGTTATATTATTTTTCGTATTTTTGAAATAAGATATGTACAAACAATCATAAGGAGACTATGTACAAAAAATTGAAAAGAAGCAATGTACAAAAAAGACTGGGAAGAAATGATACTAATTGATGAGTCTCATGAGAGACTCCCTATCATGGTGTCCTATATCAATGAAAGGAATCATGTGTGATTGCGAATCATAAGGGTAGGGCTGAAAATATGACTCTAAATATTTAGATTCATGCTTGGTATCTTGGAAATCATAATAATCTATATTGTTCCATTCATCATTATGATCTTAATTTTGAACCAATGAAATGCTAGTGTTGACTTTTGTTGTATCTGGATCTTCTCCTTTAATGAATTATGTCTATGAATTATTTATTTTAGGATGTTGAATAAATCCCAAACCTTGGTGATAAACATTATCAACTATTATATTAGGAGTAGTGATGCCTTGAGTATGCTTTCCCAACCCTTAACCTTGATAATCAAATTGTTGTAGATATTTTTGACCAAACCCATATTTTTTTGAAAGTTGAGACTTATTTTAGAGAGGTAGATTTAATTTTTTATTTTATTTACCTATGCTTATGGTACTCTTTCTTTCTCTAATTTTTCTTTTTGATCCTTTTATTATTCTAAGTTATGCTTTGGTAGCAACTTTTGTACTATTTCTGAATTTGACCCTTTATGAATGTGTTCCTATGTCATTGTGGATTTCTTGACTGATTTACCTTGTAGAGGGTCCTTATTATAAATTATATGTTTTATATATTTATTCAATGCCAAACATGAATCTGTTTGATGCCCATGCATTTTATGATATGCACAATAATTTTTGGATCTTCTCACTGGATGAGGAGGAGGTAGTTTGATCAACTTAGATTTAATTATTTCCCTTACTACCTCACTTTAACTCTTATTTTATCTTTAAATTATTTTTGGATCACTAGGTTTAGAGTTATTTAGTTGTGATTTATTATTTTGATAGGTAACATTGCTTTCAACCAATTGACTAGGTGAAGGTGCATATACATGATTGATATTACAGTGCCATTGAGGCTTTTGTATTATAATCTAATTTTGATTTTTTTGATATTTTAATGTACTAGTTGATTCTACATTTGTAAATCTAAAATTAAATTTCTCATACTAGTGATTTTATCCCTTAGAGTATCACAAGTGCAAACCCTAGTTGTTTGTGATTAAACATGTAAGCAGATACATTAAAGAGGGTTTGAATAAGCTATAGGTTGAATTTATGCATTAGGAAATATAGTACAGGCCACCTCACCTTTTGGAGGGGTGATATCATAGACCTGGTTAGAGGGAAAACAGTTATCACCCTCTTGAGGGAGAGGAGGAGAAGGAAATTCTTTCATGTGCATGAGATATGACATTGAAAGTTAACAAGTGGTTGTGAGCTTATGAAATTGATCCTGTAAATAAGTAAGGATTTTATTCTTAATTGAATTACACATAATAAATATATATCATGTTAAATAATAATGGAAAAAACTCAAAATTAGCCAATGAGTTATATGCATCTAGGTATAAATCATGTATGTGAAATGAAATGCATGAAATTAGAGTTATAAGTTGTACATCAATATGATAATAAATAACATTCCACATGAGATATGGCAAACAAGGGATAGAGAGCATGGAACTATGCACTAATGCATAGAAAATTTTGACTTATGATATGAAATTTGTAATATGTTTAGCAAGATAGAGTTGAAAATTATTCCACATGAGAGAGAGAGAGAAAGTATGTAATGAAACCTTGTTTTAAATAAAAGTAAATATTGATTTGAAGGAAAGGGATCTTAACATGTTTATCAATATTTTTTTAATATCATCTTATATTGTAAAAAGTAAGCATGAAAGGGAAAGAATGAATCTTTTCATTAACATATACTAAACTCCATAATTCATATACATGATAGGACTGCATATGGAATCCTTATTATTTGAAATAAATGTTTTTAAATGAGTAAGATCAATTTGAAATTTTATGTGAAATATGTAAGGTGATACCTCAAGAAGCAAAGGGACCTAGTAAATTCAAATAGGGTTTGAAAGAAATGATTTTAAAAATTACCATGGTGATTTTTTAAAATTAAATGTAAAATTCTTATTTAAATATGTAGGAAAAATAAATAAAAAATACTAAAAAAATTAGAAGGAATTTTCCCTAGGGTTTATATGGTTTTTATGTGCAAATGAAGTAACTTTGGTTCACCAAATGGTTTTATTATTTTGGGGAATAATGGATTTTTATTCCTATTTTAGTTAAGGATCTATACTAATAAATCAATAAATAATATTACAATAATTATAGTCCTAATTTTTATATTTTATTTGTCATTTGTACTTTCTAAAAATATCCATAAATAAGTAAAAATATAACTTAGATTAAAATATGTTGAAATAGATGTTTCAAGGTTTGAAACTAGCTATGCAGGACTAAGACAGTGTCACAAATTAGAATCTAAATTTTATTTTATGAAAGGATAGGATTTTTGAAAATAGGACACCCTAGGGTATGGTGTTTTTGTCCACTCCTACTGATATTATTCAAACTACTCATAGAGACTTGATTTTTTTGGTTTCTTTCCATTATACATGTGTGAGCTTACTTATGAAATTTCAAGTGTTGAATGTAAATAGAAATTGTTTTAGATATTTTATAATATTCAAAACCTAACCCTCCATCATGCTTGATAAACGAGATTTTAATCACTTAAAAAAATGGGGGGTTAGTGTGTGTAAGATACACTGAACATGTGATCCATAACCCTTTTATGGAAATGTTGCTTACATACTAATACTTTGAAGATGGATCAAATCATATGTAGTTATCCTACTTGATTTTCTTTGTGAAATAGTGTAATGTGGATGTAAAAAAGACAAATTAAGTGTGCTTGAGGTGGCTAGGGACTGGGGTGAGAGCTTGAATGTGTTTGTAGATATGTCGGGTGACTATATGCAGAGAATAGGAAAGTTTTCCCTAGTGTTTTGTTTGTATTCTTTCTTTCTTTGTAAGGTTTGTCACCTCCCTTTGTAAATGACCTTTTGATGAACTTTTATAGGGAACTATTGATCATGGGTTAGATTTATTTGTGCTAGGTCGACATAATGAAAGATAGGAATTAGATGAAAACAATCATTTGGGCTTGAAATACGATTGGACAAGAGCACTAAAAATGGGAAACCCTAAGTTCCAATGCTATAGTCCAAGTATGAAATTCCTATATTATAGGTGAAAGACTTAGGGGATAAAATTGGGCTAGGAAATAAATCCTGGTTGAGATATAATTATTGTATTGAAGGTTATATATGACTGAGAATAAGCAAAGAAAAGTACCTAGGAGGGTCATAAGAGCATGCAAGAAGGAAATATGGATTGGTTGTCACAAACCACACTCAAACTATCAATTTTGACATTTTATATGACTACACATATGAATCATTTTTTCAAAATATACCTTTTTAAAATATATTCCTAATTTTTTTTTGTTCTTGCTCTACAAGAGACACAAAACATACTTCTCTTAGATTCATGTCAAATCCAACCAAGATGCATTTGAATTCATTGGATAAGTTAAATAATCTCTATTAATTTTCACTAAATGATGGATAATATATAGTGATACAATTTAAAATCACGAAGACAATACTGATGAATGTCCATTAGAGTTGGATCACCGATATGTCCAAGAGACATCCAATAAGCTAGAATTAAATCATTGATTCCTTATAGAATATGAGATACCTAAATGGAAATAAAACCAATCTCTTATTTCTCATGAATTATTTATGATGCACCTTCACATTTTAAATTGACTTGTAGTCTATTTTCTACTCATTCAAACTTATCACAATATGTACAATCATTAAAAGTTCATATTCCTTAAACCTACTTGATCACTTCTCTAAACATGTTCATGTATCATTGATTAATCCCATTTTTTTTAAGAGGTAAATAACTATCCCAATCTATCAATGGCTTTATCTAACTTCCAATGTGTTCTTATTCTCCCATATACATATTTATTTAAATTTTTATTTCCTTTTTTTCCATAATGTATGTGTGTGTGTGTGTAAATACAAAATTGGTAAGGAATTCCCTTGTGATTTTTTATTGATTTTTAAAAAAATTATATAACCCCATAGCTTAATAGATAAGACATTGTTCTAAATCTAGATAGCTTTTAGCCTAAGCTATATCATGCATAGCTCATTTCCCTAGAAAGATGACTGAGAAGGGGGTGGGAAGGTGAATCAAAATTCAAAAAAATTCACTAAATTCCAATTAACCATTCATGAATCATTCTAACAATCATGTATATCTTAACAAGTATAAACATCAAAACATAAGATCATGAACACATGAACACAACATATACATGGAAAACCCTCTATGGAAAAAAAATTCACTGATGAAGAAAATGGATGATAGTACTATAAGAAAAACATAAAAATTTAGTGAAACACCAACTTCACATGGAGCACCAACCTGAACTAGTTCTGTACCAACTCAACTATGCTTTAACAAGCACCCACTTGTAAGGAGGCACCAATCCCCTAGATGACTCAACACTAAATCAACCACTTGATATTTTTATCACACTTAAAAACCCTTATTATTTATAAAATATATGATGATCTAGTCCTTCATCTCTTTGATTTATTCAGTCCCTCTTAAACTAGCTTTCATCATTCTTTGCTCAACTAGCCCTCTTCATGGCTTGATTAGGTCTTCTAACCTTGATCCTCATATGTAGAACATATTTTATATATTCATAAAATTTATGTGATGGTCCAAATGCCCTAATTATTCTCACAAATGATCTTTATCATTTAATTATCCTCTTTTTCTCTCCCACACGTAACATCCTCTCAGCATACCAAATGGGCCTAAATTGCCTTACTTTTATATAAGTCTCTTAATAATATCTTTATTACTTAGATACACTTTTGAATCACTTATTTAAGACATGAATAGGTCTTTTCATATTAAAATAACATGCCTTAATCATGAATCAATCAATACAATAGGTAAACCATACATTAATTAACCCTTACTCCTCTTTTAAGCTTATGGAGACCTAATATGTCTTCTTAACAACATGTTACCCTTTGATTATTATTGAATCATATAAAATAACCTCACATGGTAGTAACAAGTCATATGCAACTTCAATATACCTTATGTAACTTTAATTTAGGTCTATAACACCTTTTAGGTCCAACTACCACTTGAGTCCTTCTTCAAATCATTGCTTATAAAAGGCTTGCACATATACAAAAACTCTATCTTTAATAATTGAGGCATACACTCAATTTTTATAAACAACCATGGAATATATATATATATATATATATATATATATATATATATATATATATATATATATATATATATATATATATATATATATATATATATATATATTCAAGTAGATAAGCCATTTTGGCTTCAATGATTCAAAATCTTACTTAGAATTTAAGATTATGAAAATAATTTATATATCATTAAATACCAAAAAAACATCAATCATGTAATTTAATGCATCACTCTTACATGAAAACACATTAGGAAACATCTTTTCACATATGACTAATTTCCTTATTGTCTACACCACTAGGTCTGTTAGAGACTAGCCAACTTGGATCACCAAATTTGCACACCTGTGATATGGAACCTATCCATAAATATTCATGAATATCAACTACAAGTCTCACATTTTTATCACAATATAGTTAGTAATTTTTACTCAGTTAATTCTACCTTCCAAAACAAATTTTTGAAAGACAAACACTTTATTGTAGGGTCTGATTACTCACTAGAGAAACCAATCACATCAAGAGACGCTCAGGAAAGTTTTCTTCAACCTCCAATCACTTCTCTAATCAAATCAAACCATTCTAATCTTTTTAGAACAAGATCTTTGATATCAGGTCACTGTTAGGGTTTTATGAGGGTTTACACCATCTTCTAGTCTTAATGATCACTCATAAAACATAGCTATTATTTATAGAACCAATGCTTGGAACATTATGATATAAACCTTCTTCATATACCATAAACAACTTAATTTCTCATGTTGATGTTTCACATGCCAATGAGTACTGAGAAATCCTTATCGGTTAGGCAACTCTTCATTTTATGCACTTGAGAAACCTTGAAATATTTTTTCAAGCCTTTTCTTACAATCCTTGATATGAAACATCATGTACATACTTAAAACAACTTGACTCACTTATGTCAATGTTCACCTACTCATTTATGTTATGGAAACTGATCATGTTTCCTCATCTGGTCACCATCTCTCATATTTATTTTTAAGCCTTGACCGATGAGTCTTATTAAAACTTGAATATGACCTTCCAGTCACCTTGTAGGATCCACCTTAAAAATATCTTATGTTTCAATGTCTCTTGTTTATGTTCAATCAATTACATACACTCAATTTTATTCAAAACTTCAACATAACTTCTTTGGAGATACTTATAAATATTCAGAGTTTGACTAGGATCTTTGTATCATTTTTGAATTTGTAAACACAGATCTTTAGAGTAAACCTTTTGATCAATTATAAGGTCTTCAATACTTTATGTACAAACTCAATCAATCTCTATCATGCTCAAATATTTTTAGGTATTCTTTAGAGCATTCTCTTCTTTGTAGCACATTCAAAGCATCTTCATAACTATTTATATAGATCTTTGGAGCATATAATTTCTTCTTTGGATCTCACTCATATCATGATGTCACCTAAAAATACCATCTCATAAGGTCTAAACAAAGCAATTCAAGATGATTTACATTTGGTATACTAACCTATAATCTCTCATTTTTTCTTCTCAATGATTTCACTCAAAATGACATTAGAAAATTCTTTAAACAATGTTCTTTCATCACAATAACAACATTCATTATTTTAATAATATAACTTATTCATATGAATACCTCAAGGCTTGCTTGATCAGGAATTTACACAATAACCTTTAACAATATTAGATTAACATCAATGAAAGAACCATGCATCTTGATAAGAACCATTGAAATCAATGATAACACTAAATATCAAAGTTCAACACTAAATGATGATGCTCAAAAATATCTCCCTTAATCAATGAAAATGTTCAACAATTTCCGCCTTTGTCATAAATGTTAAACATACTCAAAAAAATCTATCAACCGCTTCTTGATGGCAATCATCTATTAGACCTGGTTCTTGCCTTTTCTTTCTCCCTTTTTTATCTTTCCGCTTTTCTCATCTTTTTTATTCTTTCTCCCCCTTTGACATTAATGATAAAGTTTTTCCATAACTATCATCTCTTTCATAATGAACTTATATTACAAGATCACTACAACACAAATCAAGGTCAATTAACCTACTTGTATACCTCCCCCTTAAGCCAAGCATCCACCATGATTTTATTATGATAGACATCAAATACCATCTATAAATATTGAAGTTAGATTGTTCTCCCTATGAGCTAATACTATCTCTGAAAGACACTAAATGACACATAGTCTTCATAAACTATGGCAACCACTTATGATAACCATTCTTAGAAACATCTCAATCAGGTCACTCTCCTAGCTAATTTATCAAAATATCAACAAATAGATTCTATGAATTATCTTAGGCATAGTATCTCCATAACTCCATGCATATCAAAAAGCAATCACTTTCTTGACAAATAATTTAGAGCTACCAAGCTCCCCCTTATACTAATCATATCTTCTTTCAAAGAACTAGAATCTTAGATTACCTACCTTTCTTGAGATAGTAGAATAATATACCAAACTCTTGAACATACACATGGCTATCCCATTCTAGATACCAAATGTAAAAAATAGGGATTCCCGCTTTGTCTTCATAAATCTAAATCAATTACTCATAACAAATAGATATCAAAAACTTACTCTTATAAACCAATTTTATGCATAGTTTGACTTCAGATACCTGATACCAATCTTAGATCTCTCATCATGCTACCTTATATAATTCAAATCATAGATATATCAACACAAGAATGGATAATATCTATCTTCATCTCCTTTCTTGCACCATCTATAACCTAGAATCTTGTCAAAATAAACCTTCTTTATCTACACTCTCATGCTTTTATTGATAAAAGAATGTCTCCATAAATGTTAATCGACTCACCCCTTTTTCAAGGGCTCTAAAACAAGATAAACTTAGGATATTCCTAGATCTCCATACTCTTCACAAGATTGAATATTCTTCAACATTCTTCTAGACTTGACTAACACTATAAGTTTAATCTCATAATCAACCTTGTGGTCCTTCTTCTTTTCTTTGACTACCTTGTAAACACATGTAAATAAAAAGTGTTATTGGCATTATTAACTTGATTTCTCACCTGAGGTATGCTCTATCTCAGTAAGCAGTCCACTTAAGCTTGTAAATTAATCATGAATTATCATTATTATCTTTGGTTTCCATGCATTCATCTACCTCCTTTCCTACATTTTAGAAGCTTCAAACCTCCTACTTTAACTTGATGATCTTCTAAATTTGTTAGTACAAAATCTTGAAATGTGTCATACATTATGATAGTTGTAACATACCACTTTTTGCATACCATTTGACTAATGATAACTATGATCTTACTTTTACCAATTTATTCTTATTTCATAGTTCCATGAGTAATCATTCTTGGAGGATATTCTACATTCTCTTAGTTTATGACCAAACTGACTACATGTAAAATAGTAACCATTAAAATAACTAACATACCTTGTATCATTGGGTTATATGATAGGTATTTTCTTGTTGACCTTCTTGTCTTCAATAGTCTTATTTTTAACTTGAGTTCCCTTCTTTTGGTCTTCTTTGAGTCTAATTCCTATCTTGTCACTTTCAAAATTTTGATTATTTAGGATAACATCTAGATCTTTAGTGCTCTTTTCAAACTTCAAATAGTTATTCATATTTATAGATGATTGATCAAACTCATATTTTAGATATATTATTTTAGTTTAATATCTGCTAAAATCTTCCTCTTTAGCCTTTAGGATAGATGCCATAAAATCTATCTATATTTCAACTTGTAAGATGATCTCTTCATACTCCTTAGAAGTGTTGTTTGGCCTTTCCTCAAATAATCCAATCTCTCCTCATAGTATTCAGCTAATGACTTCAGTTTCTTATTTTTCTTCTTCACAAGTTTTAACTCTTTTAATGTACTTACTAACTCTACCTCAATATCTACTTCAACTTATCCTTCTTCACTATCACAATATACCTCCTCATTTGATTCTACATTAATCAAAAGACCTTTCCCATTTGAACAACCTTGATTGTCTAACTCTATTCCTATGAACAAGGTTTCATTATTGTTAGGTTCATAGTCATTATCACTATCAGATGTGTCTCAATCACTAATATCTAATGAACTATCTTCTTTGGTATAGAAGCTCTTCCTATTCTAGAATGATTTTTTTCCTTCTTTCATTTTTATTGATGCCTTTCTTATTCTTGTCAAACTTATAGGCCTTTATATCATCTTCATGAGATTAATAATGTTCTTCAACATGCTTAGATATATCCTTATTAGGACACTTGGTTGTAATATGACCAATCTTACCATATCTTAAATAATTGAGGGTAACTTACCCTTGTACTTACC
Organism: Torreya grandis; assembly: GCA_037957365.1. Lineage (NCBI taxonomy): Eukaryota > Viridiplantae > Streptophyta > Pinopsida > Cupressales > Taxaceae > Torreya > Torreya grandis. Next base: position 551,339 of record JARHVA010005552.1, read on the forward strand.
TAATCCAAACCTCAACTTCCTAGTAAACTTAAATATTATTTCATCATCATCAATATCTAAACATAGATCATATTTAACCTTTTTGGCCTTAGACTTATTTTCAACATTGAAGTCATCTTTCTTTTTTAGAGGTCTTCCTTCATTTGATCTAATCTCATAGGTAATCAATATGTTATGAAGCCCATCCATATCTAGCTTGTCCAAATCTTGCATCTCTTTTACTATAGACACATTAGAAACAAACTTAGGAGAGAATTATCTCAATACCTTTTTAACAATAATATATTATTCTCCCAATCCTATTATGATATTAACAACTTCATCAACCCTCAATAGGTAGGGTGAAATAATTTCATCTTTATTATTCTTCAGACTTTCAAACAATCTTATATGGGTCTATAACCTAGCCATATTCACCTTGGTGTTTCCTTCATAGATGGTGTTCAATTTTTCCCATATGTATTTATCTAAAACATAATGTATTACTTTTACAAGCTCTATGTCTGATATGCCACACATAATGTCATTTGTTACCTTGGAGTTATTTTCACTAGCTTTCTTACCTACTGCATTTGTTGGTGGAATTGGAGGTGAAATATAGCCATCCATAGTGATTTCCAAATATCATGTCCTTGTGACATTATATATATATTAGTTATAATATTATATAAGGTATAGTTAGATCCATTGAATAATTGAACCTTACTATTGGAGAAATCACCTTGAGCTTGTTGACTAATCATCCTTGCTTCTTAAGATCTCCTTTAAGATTTCATCCCTTTTGCAAAGGACCTGATCTAATAAAAATGATTGGAAATAAGATTAATAAGAGGGGAGTTGAATTAGTCTTTAAAACTTATCATTCAATTTTACTTAACCATTTATGAACCATTCTAGCAATCATGTATATTTTAGCAAGCATAATCATAAGAACATGTAACACATGAACATAAAATATACGTGGGAAGCCCTCTAGGAGAATAAAAACCAATAATGAAGTAAATATAATATAGTCCTATAATACAAGCATTAATATTTATTGAAGCACCAACTTGACATGAATCACCAACCCAACTAGCTCAACACCAACTCAACTAGGCTTTGGCAATCACCTACTTGTAACAAGGCAACACCCCCCTATATTGTTTAAAACCAATTCATCCAACTAATTATTTGATCACATTTATAAAACATTATTTCTTTTATGATATATTATGATATACTCTTTCATCTCTTCTCTCTCTTTAGTTCCTCTCAAGTTAACCTTTAGCCTTCTTCACTCAACTAGCCCTCTTCATGGCTTGATTAAGTCTTCTGACCTTGATCCTCATATGAAAAACCTATGTTAGATATTCATAAAATTTATATGATGGTACACATGAACTCATTATTCTCACAAATGATCTATATTATTTTATTATCCTCTTTCTCTCAACCAAACATAACATCCTCTAAGCATACAAAATAGGCCCAAACTACCTTTCTTTTATACAAGTCTCTTGATCATATATTTATTAGGTCTATAAAAATTTAAATAAATTAGGTTGCCCATGAATAGTTCTATTCCTATTAAAATACCATTCCTTAATCATGAATCAATCAATATAATAGGTTGGCCATACATCAATTAGCCCTTACTCCTCTTTTAGGCTTATGGAGACCTAATAGGTCTTCTTAACAACATGTTACCCTTTGATATTTTTTAAATCATATCTAGACACCTCAAATGGAATTAAAAAGTCATATACCACTCCAATATACCTTATCCATATTTAATTCAAGTTTATAAAATATTTTAAGTCCAATAACCACTTGAACCCTTCTTATAATCATTGTTTATAAAAGGCATGTAAATATTAAAAAAATTATCTTGAACAATTGAGGAATAAACTAAATTTTTACAAACAACCATGGTAAATATATATATATATATATATATATATATATATATATATATATATATATATATATATATATATATATTTATTTATTTATTTATTTATAAACATAATGACCTTGTGGTCATCACAAACTTCATCTGATGATTTGAATTAGGGTAACTAGGCTCAAACACTTTTCCGTAAGATGTTCACTCAAAACTACTAACTGACTTTAAAACACAGTCAAGGAAACATGAACATCTAACACAAGATTGAATATATTAAATGTATTTATATGCATGAAAAATTTATTATATAATACTCATATAAATCTCAACTAATCATATCATGAGCTCTAATGAATACTATTGGTCTTATAGACTAATCTTCTGACCTTATCTTTCATAAACTCTACTCAGCCAGATAAGCCATTTTGACTTCAATGATTTAACCTCTTAATTAAAATTATAATATTTTTAAAATCATTGATAAATAATTAAATACCCAAAAAACATAATCATGCATGTTAATGCATTGATCTCACATAAAAACACATCAAGAAACATCTTCTCACATCTATCTAAATTTTTTTATTATCTGCACCAGTAGGTCTGTTAGTGAATGGATAACTTGGATTACCAACTTTGAACAACTAAGATCTATAATTTTCATTAATATTCAAAAATATTAATTAACAACAACTATAATTTTCACACTTTGATCTTCATCCACTTAACAATTTTGACTCGATCAACTCTATCTTCTACATCAAATTTTTGAAAGATAAGCACTTTCCTATAGGGTTTGCTTACTCACTTGATAAATCAATCACATTTAGAGATGCCTAAAAAGTTTTTATTCAACCTCAATTTACTTTTATGATCAAATAAAACTATTATGAAATCTTTGAAATAATAAATTCAACATTAGGTCACTATTAGGGTTTTATGAAGGTTTAGACCATCTTCTAGTCTTAACGATTCTTCATAAAACTTATCTTTTATATTTAGGAACCAATGATTTAATAATTTATCTATACCCCTTCATCATCTACCACGAATATCTTAGGTTCTCTTGTTGATGTTGTACATTCTAATGAACACTGAGAAAACCTTGTTAGGTAAATAATTCTTCATTTTGTGCACTCAAAAAACCTTGAAATACCTTTTCAAGCCTTTTATAACAAAACTTGATCTAAAACTTCATAAAAATACTTAAATAAACTTTACTCGCTTCTATTAATGTTCACCTTCTCATTTATGTGATGGAAATTAATATTATTTCCTCATTTGGCCACCATATCTCTTCTTCCTTTTTAAGCCTTGATTTGCAAGTCTTATTAGTCCTTGAATCTGACCTTTTAGCCACCCTATAGGATACACCTTTAAAATATCCTATGTTTCAATGTCTCTTGTGTATGATCAAGAAATCCCATACACTTACTCTTATTAAAAAATTTAAAAATAATTATTCAAAGCTACTTACAGATCTTTGGAGCTCAAATGGGATCTTCATAACATATTTAGAGCTATAAATGCAGATCTTTAGAGCTGGCCTTTTAATCAACTGTTAGCTCCTCAACACCTCATGTACAAACTCATCCAATCTCTCTCATGTTAAAAAACTATAAAGTATTCTTCAGAGCATTCTATTCTTTTGAACACATTCAAATCATCTTTAGAACTACTTACGCAGAACTTCAAACCATACATTTTTTCTTTGGAGATCACTTATATCATCATGACACCTAAAAATACCATCTCACAAGGTCTATAAAAATCATTAAAATATGATTTACATTTTCTATACTGATCTATACTCACTCATTGCTACTTCTTAATGATTTCACACAAGATGACATTAGAACTTTCTTCAAAAAGTATTCTTTTATCAAAACAAAAACACTTGTTATGATGGCAACATTACGTATTAATATACATACCTCAAGTCTTACTTGACTAGGTATTTGAAAAATAACCTTTGACATCAATGATATTAGATTGACACCAATGAAATAAAAATGCATCTTCATAGGAACCTTTGACATCAGTGACAACATTAAGTATCAAAGTTCAACACTAAATGATAATGATCAATAATATCTCCCTTAATCAATCACAATGTTCAACACTATAGCCTACTATTGTGCTTAAAATTTTCCACACAATGGTTTTGAGTACCTCAATAATAAATATCTTAAACTAATAGTTTTAATGTAATTTTTTTAGTCTTGTTGACATTTTTAGTTTAGACCATTTGCATTTCACATTACACTATGTGGAATCTAGGTTCAAAACTAAAATCATGCATATGTGAATGTGATAACATTCAAATAAATGTTAGAAAATTGATTTGGATTTTTTTTTGGTGCTATGTAATTTAAAATTTTCATGATTTTTTTATTTGATGGTATTAAGCACCTTAAATATTTTGCTCACTATACATGACATTCATTATATTTGGTGATTGTCTATTTTATCTAGCACTTGGCTCATCTAGATATCATTTGATATTATTTGTCACTTGCTCATTTTGTCATCATAACAATTTATAGATAAATATTTTTTCTTAAAACAACATAAGATGAATTTTGGTAGACTAAATATCAAGGTGGAATCGTAGATGAAATTTAAAATAGATATAATTATTTGTTCCAAGAAAGATTATTCAAAAAAACATTAAAATCAAGGAGTTTTAATGGCATTTCACATACATGGTGTAAATGAAAACTTTTTTCTAGAATATTTGAAATAATATTTATATTTTCATTGTTAAGGATAAAAGTTAAAATTTTAATGACATTTGATGCAATAGATTTATTTTCAAACTTTGTGTTTTATCAAACATTGGGAAATAAGAGATGATAAATCCTAATTATATAAAGTGAAATAAGATAAATTAGGATGTAAAATATATGCATAAATTAAGCATTCAGTGCTTTTTAATTTACTATATTTGGAAATGTGTTAAATAGGGAAAGAACATGGATAAATTACCTATTTGGAAATGAATAATGTATGATTGTGTATATGTTTATATATTTAATTATGTGAATATTTTACTGATAGTGAAATGGGAAAATTGATTCATTTTATATCTCTACAAGGTCATGCAAACCAAACAAGTCTAGTTTGTTATATTATTCATATGGAGTGCCAATGTCTAGTAAGGTTTTTTCCATCTATGAAATCTAGGTCTATGTATTGTCACATATTGATCATGTGTATGTGTTATGTATTTTAAGGAAACCATTGTGTAACTTATTATTCAATTAAACCCTATCTCAATGACATAATAGGATGAGTGCAATCATAGGGTAAAAATGGGTTATTAGTAGAATTTGTTCTTAACCTCAATACCAAATGTGTTGAACACTACCTACGCATAGATATACTTTGAAGAGGGATCAAACTCCACCTATTTATCCCATGATATAATGGTGTAAGTAAAATACTAATAAAAAATTCTAAATTTTGGTGCAATCCTAGTGTGACTAAATGATTCAATAGTGGCTTGTGACCTTAGAGGTGTATCTAGACTTAGCTTAGGGCTACTATGGTCATGTGGACTTTGAATTGGGAAAATAAGGTGATTTTACACATATGGTTAGTTATATATTATATTATTTTTTGAACATATCATCCTCTAGTAAATACTGGCTTAAAAATATGGCTTTATAGTGAGTAATTTTATAATTATTTCATATAGGGATTGTAAAATGTGTGGGATGACCCATTTTACAAATTTGAATTTCATAAAATGGTTTTTAATTAGTGGGAGGACATGGCTAGTGGAATTGGATAGTACTAGTGAGAGGGATAGTCTTAAAATGAATTGCCTTCTTTAAAGATTAGAGATATTTAAACTAGATGTATGGATCCGTCTAAAAGTGATCTTAGGTTATTTAAGATGTTGGATATGTATATTTAGAATCATATTTTGCTTTAGAGGTAAGGGTGGCCAAACACCATGGAATCAGGCATGAGCTAAGTGTGTGTACATAGTTATCACAAGTGTATTGTTTTAGAGATGAATTTTAATTTATGTGTTTACATTTTCCATCCTTTTATTCTAGGAATGTAGCAAAGTGAAATTACGAGAGTAAAAGGAAAATATTATACCTAAAATTAACTATGAATAAAAACCTTTAATGTAGGCTATATGTTGATTTGTGTTTCATGAAAACTTGCATTAAAATATGTATTAATCATTCTTCACTTAAGATTAAAAAAATAGAAAGTATAGATAATAAACGTATAGATCAATAAGAAGTATAAAATACAACTAATATGGTACATGAATCATTGTGTTTTTTGGTGCAAAAACCTAGTGTTTGTAGAAGTTTGGAAACTTGGATATTTCCTTCTTCACTTGGATTAGACTATGTATTTCCCAATTATCATTGATAAGAGAGCATTATTAATTACTCAAGGTGTGCTTGAATCCATCATTTCATTCCCAAATTACCAAAGTAAATTAGAATCTATGTATGAATTTTGATAGATCATTCTAGTGCACACTAGTGCAAAAATAGTGTTAAAGAGGTAGAAAAAGGTGAATCAATCATCTCAGAGGTAATAACATTAGTTTATAATGTAAAAATAGTATAAAAAAGTGTGATATAAGTCTAGTGTATATGATATATAGAATGGCATGTATTTACATTACTTCTTTGAAAGTGGTGTAAAAATAGAGAAGGAGGTGGTCATGTTCCACACACATTCCCCCAATCTGATATCTGGGTGTATATGGATTCTAAAAATGAATAATGTGATTTAATTTTCTAAGCTAACTTATGTAAATTGTCTTGGAACGCAAGTCATGAATGATTGTCCAAATTTATAAAAAACCTATGTATTTTTCTAAAAACTTTGACAATGTACCTAATGAAATGTATTTGATGCACTAAATCTAATTTTGAGAATTTTAAAAATTATTATTTTATGTACTAGGACAAGAAATGTTTTTTTGGGCATGATTTCCTTGTACCCTTATTTAAATAGATAAATGTTGTCTAAAAATTCTTTCTAGGTAAAATATTAGTATGGATCATGATCAAATATGTAAATCCTATTTATTTTTTATTGTTTTTTATTATTTTATAGCTTAATCACTAAGGAAAACCAATGCCTATTCCCCTCTTTTGAGTTGAGTTGTGAATCCTATGCAATAACATAACTCAAATTAAATATTCATGTGAGAGATGTTATGCAAAGATATAAATATGAATATTAGTGATAAAATGAGGGGTGTGGCATGATCGTATATAAACTAATAAAAATAGTTATATAAGATGCATGTGCAAATGAACATACTTAGAGACCTTGTCAAGATATATGTTAATAATTAAGTACATAGAAAATTTATTATACAGTGAAGATAACTAAAATAAATTAGAACAATTTAGGGAGGATACATTATATCCATCATGTCATCATAAAATTATGGAGATGCATAATATATATCATGGCATTGAAGACCAAGAAAAAAAATAAACAAATGTCATATCCATAACACACACACACACACACACACACACACACACACACACACACACACACACACACACACACACACACACATGAAGAGTACACATAATAAGGCCAAAAGGCCACATACAAGGGACATGTTAAAATTTATCTCAAATACATAAAGGCAAAAAATAAGTCTTGGAAACACAATTAAGGACATGTTCAAATTTCCAAAATCTAAAGAAAATGAATACACAAAAGGCATGAAATAATAAATCAATCATGAAAATCATACAGATGTAAAATTTATCAAAACTAATGACTTGTAACACTATTATATTAATCAAATTAGGTATCTTTTTATTTATTAATGTGAGAGTAAGTCTTAAATTAATAGATGTACTACACTGAATTATGAATTAGAAGTATAGTCATAAATTGATAAAACCAATGTAAAAGGATGTCCCTAGTGAACTTAATGTGATATATAAAAGTTATAAATAACATATGACTGGTTTGAATCTAGAAAATAAGACCCTATTTTAAATGGTATAAGTCTAATATAGTTGGACAAGAGCATGATGTGTTTTATTTACAATAGAGTAGCTTTAGTTGGGTTTTAAAATTATAACATGCATGTTATAAAACTTACTTAAGTACACCTTTAATAAAATTTGTATAAAATTATTGCATACACTGAGCATAAACTAATTGATGTAAACAAACTAAACAAAGAATGCGTAGGCCCTTTTTTCTAATTTTATACAAAATTCTATATTTTTTGTATTTTATATATATGAAACTAAATATAAAACATGCTAACAAATTGTTATCGGTAGATAATCAAAATAAAAAAATGTCCTATATCTAGCATAAGAAATACAACCTCTCATTAATGGAAAGTATCATACCACTTTCAAGGAACTAACTTGAACTTAGAATCTAAAAATTCATGTAACTCTAAAACATGAGTATCATTTTCATGATAATACTCTATAATAACCTATGTATGTTTTTTAGCATGATGAACTATAAGAATCATCCATGCATAACTCATATGCAACACACATCTCTCCTTTGCCTTCTAATGACACACTAGGAATTGATGTGTAATCTTGTATATTCATATGCACCAAGATCGATATCACCCTTGTGCACATGTCCCTGGATTGATCATAGACCTACATGCCTAATTTACACCAAGTTTCAACATATATACTTGATATACACTTGGATTTCTCATATTCATAGGTACCTCAGTGGCACCTAATTCTAGACTCATGTACCTACACTTATCCCAATCTATCCCATCCATATTTCAACCTAATTTAACCACATAACTTTCCAAGTGGTTCTTACTACCCTTAAATTTTACATTTATCTAGCTAGATATTTAGTGGTGTCATACCTAGGAGTTTAACCATCACCTAGTAAGGAATATTAAATGACTCATTAATATATTATTTGTAACCAAAATCAATTTTAAACTATTATTATATTTCATGAATAAATATATAGCATATATATTTGGTCAATGGTTGATGTTACATAAAATTTTAACACAAATAATAGGGTACATGCATATAATCTGTCATATTCACACTATAAATATATCATAATATTCTCTACTCATCTACATCAAATATAATTTGCATTTTTAAAATCATGAGACTTACATTTCATTGAATGTGTTTTTTTGTTCATTATAAATAGCATGTATACATTCAATCTACATAAACATACATGTTATCCCTAATGTATAATTTTTATTCATTTTCTTGGTCCTTGGTCCCTTTAGTCTAGATCAATGGTATTAAATTATATATATTTGGTATCTCATCTATGTCTATCAACATGAAACCATGATGAGAGAAAGAAGGCATCTCAAATTATTCTATTTAAGAATACATAGAATAATGTTGTAGTAAAAACAAGATGATTGACACCCATAAGTAACCTAAGGTATCCCCATAAGTTAAAAATATTATCTCTAACATTATAGAGGCACAACAAACTAAATGTTTTGTTCAATTCCACAAGTAGATTATGCATCTCATATCTATGAATTTTAATCCTTCTCAACATTTTGATCAATAATGGTTTCAACAAAAATGCCCTTTAAAGTACAAGTCAGTATCGACCTTTAATTTTACAAAGTAAAAATTGATGTTAGAGCATTGAATTCCTTAATTTTATAACTCAAACGATACTTTTCATTGACACATTTCCATGATGATAAGAATATCACCTTTATTGTGTGGAATATGTCCATTTAGGTGGTTTACCAGTGAGATAAATTTTACACACAAAATGCACAAGAATGCCTTCTAATTGAATCTTGGAAGACATTTTTTTGACATACTAAATTAGGAGTATTACCTTCTATGAAACTTTTACATTTAATGCATAAATTTCCAAAAATTATGCCAATACAAGGATCATTTAGTGTAAGATTCCAAACATTATGCCAACACAAGGATCATTCAGTGTAAGATTACACTAACACCTTCCATGACTACTCAATGTGCCTATGAGATAAGTTGAGTAAATGACATAAGGTGATGAAGTACATTAATGTAATCTCACCTCATATGTATATGAAAATTATATTTTTGAATTCTAATACTCTAGGTAAATCCTATATAAATGACATAGATTGTCTCCCGATTAGTTTAGAATGTTTGGTTTTCAACATGGATGTCAAGGACATGATCATTTAGTTCACATAGTTATGATTCAAATTAAGACTAGAGTTAAAAAATGTCATGTGCCATTGTGTGGATCCCTATATGTGTAAAAACCATTTACCAAAGGTTTTGTAGGTTCCATAAAAGTATGAGTGAATTTATATGTTAAAGTTATCAACTTCATAAGATGATGATAATAGTGTAATTTCCACACAAGGAAAAAATAAAATAAAAATAAATTCTTTTGAGTTGTAGGCAAAATTTATTTTTGTATAGATTTTCTATAAAATTTTAAATACCACTTAAACTAAAGAGAATGGTGAGAAAATTGGGAGTTTTTTTCATATGGGCTCTAAAAATTTTCTATACTTTTTATTTAATAAAATAGTTATAGTTGTAGTGTGATCAATTGGCAATATTGTCAAAACTGGATCATAATATAATAAAAATTGATAATTTTATTCATTGTAGTATAGCCAAAATGAAATCAGAATATGGAGTTTATATTAAATAATTAAAATCTGATTAGTTTGTAATATGTGAAAAAAATTGATCGAAATATCATAAATAATTACAATATGATTGTTTGGTAGTATGGTGAAAATTAAATTGAAATATAATAAACAATTACAATGTGATTGATTGATATTATGGAAAAAAATAGATCAAAATCTGTAGTTTATAATAAATAGTTACAATGCAATCAGTTAGAAGTAGGACTATAAATCATATTAGAGTTTGGAGTTTTTACAACAAAAATCTTAGATCAGTCATATTAAAAATGAGATTCCTTACCATAGGTTGACATTGATGATGCTAACACAAAATCGAGGAAAAATATTTTTCTACATACATTGTAACAAGAACATATGGTGCATACATGGTGGGTTTGGGAACCTATGTATAAAAAACATCAATGCACATATGTGGGTTTTAAAATTAAGTTTGTATCAATGAAAAATTATTGGAAAAAACCTTTGTATTTTGGCACAATTACAAATTTTAAAATATGGATTGAAGTGATGATAGGTTTTAAAAATTATCTCCTAACAATGAAAATCTAGGATGAAATATTAGTGACACCACTCTGTTGCCACTTTTAGATCACAAAGATCCCATTAGGT